>JAPVLO010001237.1:0-129618 GCA_027257055.1 Cephalopachus bancanus | reverse complement strand
CGCACTCATGTACCACTCCCTAAGTGCCAGGCCACTATTCTAACCACTTTACAAAGATTAGCCCATTTTATTTTCAAAAAAGCCTAGAGAGCGAGCAAATATGAGGGAGCACCTCCACAAAAAAGCCAGAATTTGTTTATAAAAATTGCATATTTATTCTTACATGTTTAAACTTCAGTCACCTTCAAAGTACTCTGTTTGATGCAATACATCCATTGAGATGCTTTTTCTAAGTAAGACTCAAAATGGTTTTTAAACTAATCAATTTTGATGCCTTTTAGTGCTTCTGCCATTTTGTTGTTGTTGTTTCACCTCTTCCTCATCCGCAAAACATTTCCCTTCGAGGACTTTTTTATTCTGGGGGAAAAAAAATGTTGCCTGGGCAAGATTGGGTGAATGGGGGGGAGCGGCATAGAGCTCATGACAGTTTTGGTCAAAAACTACCGAGAATTCCAGTGTAGTGTGGGCAGGTGCTCTTGTAAACCACCCATGATGAAATAGGCAAACACGTTGAAAGAATCTCCAAAAAAAACCCAAAAATTCCCCAAAGTCAAACACAGCTTCTTACACTAATGCTAACTGGTACACTGATGGATTCCTAGAACATTTAACCAGTGAAGAAAACCTGTAGTACAAGGGGCCCATACTTCAAAAATTAATTCCGGTGTTGTTTTTGTTTGTTTGTTTGTTTGTTTTTGGTCCCCCTTCATACATTCTCCAGTGAGATTAGGTAATTAACTCACATCCAGTGACCTAAACAACAGTATTGGAACTGTTATTATAAGATATCTGAAGTGAACACAACTAGAAAAATGCATTATTTTAAATTGGGGATCAGGTAGGGTATTGGAAGTTTGGGAATAAGCTTTAGGAGAAATAGGAAAGGAAAGTGGGAAAGATAAGCCACAATGGGCAGGTGGTTGGGTTCACCTTATAGAAATGATCAGTCACAGAGAATCTGGACAGGAAGTCGGAGGTTGAGAAGTCTGGATATGGGCAATACAAGTCAGCAGGTGGGAATTCAGCAGGCACCACCCAGGAGGGTAGCACAGACATCAGAAGCTCCTCAGAGACACCCTAACCCTGGATAGCCTCTGGGATGGCTGGCCCCAGTGAGAATGGCACAGACTAAGGAACAGAGGCTCCAATCAGAGCTTCAGTAGTTAGGACTTTTCTGGACTGGGATTTTGTCTCCATGGAGAAATATAATATGAGTTGTATATGATAATGCATACAATGGTTAAATGTAGGGAATCCACATATTATAATAATACATTATTCTTATAAGTATAATTATACTTAGTAAAACATATTATTTATTTAATTGCCTTCCTATAATGAAATAAAGTGACTATAACTATAATTGTTACACATATAGAATTCATATCACAAACTAAAACAACTCTATTATAATAAACAAACACTTGATTTGAGCTAGGCTTGGTGGCCCAAGCCTGTAATCCCAGCACTTTGGGAGGCCGAAGCAGGAGGATTACTTGAACCCAGGAGTTCAAGACTAGCCTGGGCCACATACCAAGATCTTATCTCTACAAAATATCAAAAAATTAGTTGGGTGTAGTGGAGTGCACCTGTAATCCCAGCTATTCAGGATGCACTGAAGTGCAGGGTCTGCCTGAGCCCAGGCTGTGGCTGAGCCACTGCACTCCAGCCTAGACAACAGAGTGAGATCCTAACTCAAAAAAAAAAAATCAAATACGTGATTCAGTTAATAATTGCACATTGTAAATGTTTGACCTGAAGGTTTTATTGCCTCCACAGTGATTCTAAGGTTTTCAGGTGGATTTTTGGAAAATTCTGCACCCCATTGCCAACTCAGAATGTGCATGACCCCAGCTGGGTGATAGGTGGACTGAGTGGCAGGAGGAAATAATCTGGTCCTTGATAGGTCAACCTCAACTGAAGAAAGACTTACCTCCACTTTTAAAAGCAATTTTATTAAGGTATAACTTATCTATAATAAACACCCATTTTGAGTGTACAAGTCAATGACTTTTGACAAATTTCTACATCCACTTAACCATCACCACAATGCATGACTACTGAATTGACTATGAAGAAATGTAAACATGTGTAGTACAATGAAAATTCCTAATGACAAGGAATGGGATAAACAAATTCCACAAATCCACACAGATTTGTTGAAAATGGGTTCAAAAGTATTTAGTGCAATGATCGGCACATTAAGCTCAATGTGTAGCAAAAAAGATCCAAGAAGAGATGGAAGAATTTGTCAGGAGGGGGTCTAGCAACAGGACACCAAAAAGACTTTCAAGATATCCACTGACTTGAAAGTCTTGTTTCAGTTAACCCTGAAAATTGTGTTGGAATAGACCAAGTATGGGATGGCACTACCAATAGCTATATCTTATGAATCAAATAAAAAGGCTTGGGTCAGTCATTCTGTACATGGTCACTCTCCATCACTGGCTGACACCTCTCTCAAAGTGGTAGCTCTCTACATAACCTCAACCATTGGAGCCTGGATCCCAAGAGGTTAAGCCTTGGCTGCCATAACTAATGTGATTGCAAAGGAAGCCCAAATTGTTGAGTACAGTTGGATTAAATGTCTATCTGATCTAGTGCATTTTATTCTTTCTCTCAGTACCCTTCAATTATGGGAAAGTCTTAACCCAGTGGTTAAGATTATTTTGGGAGACAAGGACATCTCTTGCCAAAGACCAGGCGTGATACATACCATTAGGATCCAACAGTGGAATGCAGCTGCTTTCTTAGACTGTGTTTCCTACGAGATGAAAAGGCAGGCTGTCTCACTCAGAAGTACAGGAGCAAAGAGAGGAAGAGAGTGATGGGCTGTTTGGGCAGCAAGCTGGGACTCTCAAATCTCAGGTCACTTAAGATATTTCAGATGCTCTCAGAGACTGAAGGACCTCAAAAACACCTTGACTTTAGTCAAGAGAACTCTAAATATTTTCATTCTCCTTGAGTCTTCAACTCCAAGTTTGACTCTGTCACCCTCTGAAGATTGAAAACATTATAAACAAATAAATTGAAATATATTTACTGCTTAACCACTGTGTGTTGGCACTCTGCTCTTAAGAAATTGACATTTTGAAAAAACAAGACATACGGTATTAAAAACATGGATAGTAGGTGATGGACACAGTCAAGACTGGAGGAATTTCAAGATGAGTAATATTATAGGAGTGAAAAATTATTTTCCTTTTAATGACTGATTTTGAAGAGGATTTGCGGTAAGACTTTCCATTTTCCATATATTAAACAAAAATTTAAATTTTTTATACCCAACTCAAATTTCTCATGCTTTAATTTTTTTTCACAGGGCTCTCTGCAGGCATGGAAAACAGTTGATCACCAATTAAGTCATAAAGTTAATTAATATCTAGGAGTGAGCTTTCATTTAGAAAAAGACAGAAAGGAATATACTTTTTAAATGTTCCATTCTTGTTTCTGTTGTTATTGTTTGTTTGTTTAGCTCTTCTCTGTCTTCTTAGTTCCTAAATGTGGATTTCTTTCATACTCTGACCTTTCTTGTCCTCTATACTCTTTGCATACTCTTTCTTGGAACTCTCAATCACTCTTACAGTGTTAGAATGATAAAAGATCTTATAATTCCATGGACATTATGTAAGACCATACTGTGTTACAGGTACCAAACTGAGGCCCACACAGAAAATTGACTTTCTTAGAACATATCACAACTTAGTTTTGGAACCAGTAATAAGATCTCTGTCTATAATAGCAAAAATCAACCAAGAAAACTGACTTACATGGCATTTCACAGTTTTCACTGAATTGGTTGATAGGATGTTTGGGGATTATATGGAGACAAACTCAGTACTCCAGCCTTGTGATATTGTAAACAAGTTTGATCTAATGATTGGATGTTCACAGACTAGTTTCTGCCTGGTGGTATAGCATATTTCTTCTTGGATGATCTAAGTTCAGTACCCGCAGAATACACATTTTGGAGATATTTTATTAACTCAGAAGATCCACATTGTCAAACATAAATTTTGCTCCATTTCTTTTAGCAATAAACTAACAGGTACAATATATTTGTCAAATAAGGAGAAATATATTGCTCCCTAGTTTTATCTCCTTTCATCTTCTTTCATTTCCCAGATGATGTCAAGATCCTTTGAGAGTGGATAAGAGATCTGTGACTACTGACAACTTGCTCTAGTAAGCAGAATAAAATGGCCGTTGGACTAGTCATTTTATTCAGGTTCCACTATTAACTCACTTATCATATAACCCTCAGCAATTCACTTACCTTTCAGGATTAATTGTTAAACAAGAGCAATACATACCCTACCCACCTAGATGCTCATTCTCTCTAACCCAAATACGTACATACATACAAGTCCAAGCACTCTGTGGATGCTATGGTCGTTTATTCCTCCATCATCTCTCATGTTACCATTATTCACTCAAGTATGGAAGAGAAAAAATCCAGGATTCTGCCTAGAGAAGCCTCAGAATTGATTCTGTCAACACAACCAGTTATTTGAAGAGTTGATTCTTCTTTCATAGTATGTTGTAAAGTATTGCTCCTCTTAATCTTCTTTCCCTACCTTAGACTTTTATCATGTTACAAATGGATTACTGCAGTGATTCCCAGCTGGTCTTTGGAGCTTCCAGTCTCTCATCTTGGCCTGCCAACTCACTCTTCACTATTACCAAAATGACATTTATTAAACTTAAGTCTGGTGATATTATCCTCTACCTAATATCCTTTAATTGCTCTATCTTCATGAAGACATCCATGTTCTTGGGTGATATTAAAATACCCTTCACCATCCCTATCCCCAGAATCCCATTCTTGCTTAGACTCTTTCCTCTGTCTGGATATTCACTTTTTTCCTTCTCTCCTCCCACCTTTTCTATTCCCACATTTTTACAGACCCAGTTTTTCTATCCCACAATGTAGTCACTATTGTTTTTGCTCAAATTCTTCATATTCCCATAGTAGCATGTATCAAGAACTGTGAAGGATCTTAAATGTTATCCTTCCTACAAACTAACAAATTATCCTGCCACAGTTATGAATGCAGTAGAAGGCATAGGCTCTTGAATCACAGAAGAAAGACAATTTATTGCTCATAGCATTGCAGCAGTCAGAATATCAGCATTTGCTCTGGTTCCCAATTCTTTCAAGATAATTTGAGGAGGGCAGCTAGAAGGCATCTAAAATATAGTGGGATATTTTCTAAGAGGAAAATTTGAAGCTTAGGGAAGCCAAATATGTATAACAAGCAGTAAAACCACTTGTCCTTTGCTTCAGAGGAGATTATCAGTATCTTTCATGATTTTCCATTATACTAACATCCTTGAAAAGATAGTTTAAAACAAGTGACAATTAGCACAGCACTTAAAAGATATGCAGAAACTTGAAAGACCCTGGAGAACTATTTTCCAACACATTGGGCATTCTGCAACCACAGTTTTTATAGTACCAAGTTCTTGTTATCCCATAACTATCAACAGAGTTTCAACTTTTTGACAATAGAGACTGAGTCCTGTTATCCTGGGTCTTATATATTTTATTACATATAGTTGGGATCGCAAATATATTTGTTAAATAATAATAAGATAATTTTATCTAGAAAAACGCTTAGATGCACATCACTGTGCGTACCTGTAGACAGTGAATCCATGTAATTTCGATTAGGTAAAAGATGTGAAATTTTCTAGAAAGTTATAATGAACTATGAAAAGGTAAGACATTCTAGAAGTCCTTAAAAAATTTATCCAAATGATTTTCTTATTTTCAAAATGGAGTAGTTTAATTATAAGAAGCATTTACTACTCAACACATTACCTACAAGTTTCCATTTTCTTGGATGTCCTTAAACGATTCCTAGGAGGCATCCCAAATGCACATTATCACAGAAAAACATCCTGATAGGAATAGTTGCTATTTCCACTTTCACGGACTCTCTTTAGCTAAGTGAACACACATACACACACATGCACATACACACAAATCTCACAAGAGAAAACAAAATTTTTAGAGGTCTTGATTATGTTTACTACCTTTACAATTATGATGGTATCACGGGTGCATACATCTATTCAAATTTATTAAAATATGAATATTAAATGTGTGCCATGTTTATATATCAATTATACCTCAATAAAGCTTAAAATAAAGTAAAAATATGTTTTAAAAATTATTCTATTTAATTCTCATATAAAGCCTCCATCTTCCTCCAGCCAAACCCTGCAGGCCTGAGTTCTCCATCTCTTCCTCCCTCACATGGTGGTCACACTATAATGTGCTTCCTTCCTGAGGTCTAAGATAGGGTGGCATTGTCCTCTGATGTCCAGTCTCATGCACAGAGCTAGAATTCCCTGAAAGTCATGATAGTACTGTTCTGGGTGCTTGAAAATTTAGGTGAGAGTAAAAAGGTTTGGAGATTGATACTAAATTAACAGAAACAATGTATCTCAGATATCCTGAGGGTAGTCCAACTCAGAAATAGCTCAATCTGCAGGAAATATATATTTTTGTATGTCTCAAATTATTACCTTCGCTGACCTGCTGTTCCTTCCTGTCTTCAAAACATCCTTGCCTCATACACCATTTAATAGATTAGGTACATTGTCTCAAGAGCATCATTGTGATAGCATGAAATAATTCAAGAAGAGAAGAAGGAAATTAAGGGGGAAAGGGCTCACCTATAGTCCTTTTGCATTTGCACATCATTAAAAACATATATGAGCTTTATTGTATTTTATTATCTCTTAATGGGGAAAAAATTGTAAGTACTTATATTTATTGCCATAATTGATATCCTTAGGCCTTACCACTTTATTTTATAAGCTTCTTTGGCATTCCCTTAATTTTCTGTCTTTTGCTAAATTATGTTTTAGCTGTTTTCAGTTAGATATTTGGAAAGTGATACATTCATGTTTTTAATTATATTAATGGATAATTTAAAAAATATTTCTGACGATAACATACATACAGAAAAGTGATATTATACATGTATATCTCTATTTTTAGAAATATAAGGCTATGAAAACAGCAATTAAAAAAAAAAAAAACGGAACATTGCTGGTGTCTCAGAAGCCCCTTGGTCAAGCATGGTGGCTCATACCTGTAATTCCAGAACTTTGGGAGGCTGAGACAGAAACATTGCTTGAGGCCAGGTTTGAGACCTGCTTTGGCAACATAGTGAGTGACCTCATCTCTATAAAAAATCAAAATAATTAGTCAAGCGTGGTGGTGAGCACCTGTAATTCCACCTACTGAGGAAACTGAGGCAGGAGGATCATCTGAGCCCAAAAGGTCAAGGTTGTAGTGAGGTGTGATCATGCCACTGCACTCCAGTTAGGGCAACAGAGTGAAACCCTGACTCAAATAAAGAAGAGGAGGAGAAAGCCCTTCATGTTCTCTATTTTAGACTCTAACCCTCCAAGGTAATTGATCCCTGAGTTTCTAGAGCATTGATTACTCTTGTACTTTGTATAAATGGAATTATCCAGTATGTCCTCATTAGCAACTGTCTTCCTTAGCGCAACATTCCATTTATGAGTTATATCCATATTGTTTCATGTAGTTATTGTGCCATCATTCTCATTGCTATATGGTAGTCCTTTGGGTGAATAGACTAAAATATATCTAGCCTTTGACTGTCAATGGACTTTTTGGTAGTTTTCAGTCTGGGAATATTAAGAATAGTGTTATTCTGGCTATTGTTTGAGATTCAGAAAGCTAGAAAAAGCATCACTCCAACCTTTGCAACAAAAATGATGCACAATCCACATATTAATAGCTTTGTTTAAATCCATCAGAGATCTGAGTTGTTAGTTGCAGAACTAAAGACTAATCTGAAATATAAGTATATACCAGTGTCTGCAAGGAGAGAGAGAGCATGAGCATTTGCTACTTGGGATGGACACTGCCAGACACTGGTAAGAATTCAGTTAAAATTGTTACTGAACCATTAACACTAAGGCTAAGTGATGAATCTTGGGAGAACATAGAACTCCTGAGGGTGCAGATATAGCAGGAACTTGTACCCACTCGCCAGTTGGTGTTGTTTTTTTTTTTTTTGGTGTTTTTTTTTTTGAGTTGGAGTCTCACTTGGTTGCCCAGACTGGAGTGCAGTGGCCACTCCCGAACTCCGCAACCTTGACCTGCTGGGCTCCGGAGAGCCTTCTGCCTCAGCCTTCCAAGTAGCTGGAAATACAGGTGCACGCTACCACGCCCGGCTAATTTTTTGAATTATTGTAGAGATGAGGTCTCGCCAAGTTGACCAAGTGGGTCTCGAACCCGCGGGCTCAGGCAATTCACTCACCTCAGCCTCCCAAAGCACGGGATTACAGGCTGAGCCACCAAACCCAGCTAGTTTTTGTTTTTTGTTTTTGTTTGAGTAGAGTCTCATTCTGTTGCCCAGGCTAGAGTGCAGTGGCAAGATCACGATAATCATGGCTTACAACAGCCTCAACCTTTTGGGCTCAGGCGATCCTTCTACCTTAACCTCCCAAGTAGCTGGGACTACAAGCGCACGCCACCACGCCCAACTACTTTTTTTTATTTTTTGTACAGATGAGGTTTCACTATGTTGCCCAGGCTGGTCTCAAACTCCTGGGTTCAAACAATCCTCCTGCCTCTGCCTCCCAAATTACAGGCTTGAGCCACTTCACCCAGCCTCACTGGCTTTTCTGCATGCACTTCACCAGTGATCACAAAACAATTGATGAGAGCCCTGAAGAAGCAGCCCCTTGTAGTGCAAGCCTGAAAGAAGTGAACAGCAGCTGTGACAGGAAAGACATAAATCCCCACCCAGATTCTCAGATTCTCCCTGCCCATTTCTCTTCATAAGAAAGGTCTTAGCCGGGCTCAGTGGCTCAGCCTGTAATCCCTCACCTTTGGGAGGCTGAGGTGAGTGGATTGCCTGAGTCTGAGGGTTTGAGACCCTCCTGGACAGGTGAGACCTCATCTCTGCAATAAAATCAAAAAATTAGCCGGGCGTGGTAGCGCGAGCCTGTAATTCCGGCTACTCGGAAGGCTGAGGCAGAAGGATCGCCGGAGCCCAGCAGGTCGAGGCTGCGGTGGCCGGGAACGGCCACTGCACTCCAGTCTGGGCCACAGAGTGAGAAAAAAAAAAAAAAGAAAGGTCTTAACCTGCTGGAGAAAGGCCAGCAAGCACTGTCACCCTTAGGGGAGCAGGCAAAAACCTGTACTCATCTAAGGAGAGAGAATTTTAAAACAAATAAAAAACCTACTCCAGGAAAGAGACAGAAATGTGAACTTGGCCTAGAATTACTTCCAAGAGAAGTGCAGGAACACTGAGAAGACCACAGCCCTGAGCCCAGATACAGCACCTAGATGAGCCTGAAGCTTATTTGGAAAAATAGAGAACACACCTGCTCACCACAGCAAGGCTAAGAAGCATCGAATACCAAGTATTGTGGAATACTGCAGGTAGAAGGACAGGAACAGCAAAAAAGACTGTCTCTAAATCATAGCATAAAGGGAAGGCCTAAAGCCAAGAGAGGATTAGACATTGAGAAAAACTTTTTGGCAAACCAAACCCCACCTACAGATGAGGTAGTGCCTGAGCAAATTGAAGCATGTGATGCATCATTGGTAACCATAGCAACAACGAATCTTTAAAAAAAATTAGACATGGGGGGTCTCACTCTGTCAATCAGGCTACAGTCCAGTGATACAATCATGGCTTATTACAGCTTTGTACTTTTAGGCTCAAGCAATCCTCATGCCTCTGCCCCTCAAGTATCTGGGACTACAGGCACATGCCATTATTCCCAGATAGTTTTTAAAATGTTTTGTAGAAGCCGGGCTCAGTGGCTCAGCCTGTAATCCCACGCCTTGGGAGGCTGAGGTGAGTGGATTGCCTGAGCCCGCGGGTTCAAGACCCACCTGGGCAGGTGAGACCTCATCTCTACAATAAATCAAAAAATGAGCCGGGCATGGTACCGCACGCCTGTCGTTCCAGCTACTTGGAAGGCTGAGGTGGAAGGATCGCCGGAGCCCAGCAGGTCGAGGCTGCAGTGGCCAGGAGCGGCCACTGCACTCCAGTCTGGGCAACAGAGTGAGACTCCAACTCAAAAAAAAAAAAATTTTGTAGAGACAGGATCTTTCTGTGTTTCCTAGGCTGATCTTACACTCAAGCAATCAGCCTGCCTCAGTCTCCCAATGCACAAAGATTACAGGTGTGAACTGCCACACCTGGCTGCAACAATAAATCTTAAACTCAGATTAATTTCTAAGCAGATTTATGCAAATCCTTAAGCCAAAGTTTTAACAGAAGAAAAGGCATGCCCATCTTCAAGCATATAAACTATTTACATCAGCATCAACGGTCCTATTCAAGATATGTGTTTCTCAACAAATCCTACAAGACATACTGAAAAAAAGCAAGGAAAAAAAAAAAAAACACCGTCAAGAGACAATGGCATCAACAGAACCAGATACATATAGGACACAGATGTCGGAACTATCAGACGAACAGGAAATGTAAAATAACTATAATTAACATACTAAAGACTCTAATGGAAAAAAAAGACACCATGCAATATCAGATGGGTAATTTTAGCAGAAAAATAGAACTTTTGAAAACACAAGAAGCACATGGAAATACTAGAAATTAAAACAGTAACAGATAGAGAAAGCCTTTTATGGGCTTAAGAGTAGACTCACAGATGAAGAAAGAAGCAATGAACTTGAAAATCGGGTAATATATATGATCCAAACTGAAATAGAAAAGAATACAGTAGTAGTATCAATATAAATAGCAATAATAAAATAACATAGCAGGCAAGAGCCATGGGACACTATACATATAGCATAAATATAATAGGACTCTCCAGGTGAAAAGAGAGAGACTGGGGCAGCAGAAATATATGGAAAACTAAGGGCAGAGAATTTTTCAAAATCTATGCTCATTATAACACCAAGCAGGAGGGAAAAAGTGAAATAAAATAAAACTAAACAAGTCGTATTCAAACAACTTGAAACCAAAGACAAAAAATCTGAGGCAGTCAGAGAAAAATGATACCTTATTTATAAAGCAAAAAAGGTAAAAATTATCCAGGTGTGGTAGCATATACCTATAGTCCCAGCTACTCAGGTGGCTGAAGTGGAGGGATTGCCTGAGGCCAAGAGTTGTGGAGGTTGTGGTGAGCCACGATCTTGCCTCTGCACTCCAGTCCAGGCAACATAATGAGCCCCTGAATCAAAAAAGCAAAAGAGAGAAAGATAAATAAAGGAAAGAATTATGGTAAACTTCTCATCAGAAATCTTGCAAACCAAAAAAAGAAAGAGAGAGAGAGAGAGAAATAGCATTTTAAAGTATTTTTAAAAATCCTGTCAATTCAGAATTCTATACACAGCAAAAAAAAAGCATGCTTTTAAATAAGAAAGTAGAAATAAATACTTCCTCTAACAAAAAATGAGAAAAACTATTGTCAGAAGACCTATATTACAAGAAATATTAAAGTTTTAAAGGCAGAAAGAATAAGAAAACCAGACAGAAACTAGGATCTGCAAAAAATAAAATGAAGAGGGATGAAAATGAAATTAATGAAGGCAAAATAAAATGTCCTTTATTCTTATTTTTAATAGCACTAAAAGATAACTGTCTAAAGTAAAAATAGTAGCAATGTATTGTGTTTACAACACATGTAAAAGTAAAATGCATGATAAAAATAATACAGAAGATATAAAAGAAAAATTGGGAACAATATTCATGCGAATAAGCAGTGTCTGCTGTATTTAGCAAAAACATTTAACTCCATCCTTTCTAGTCCCCATGATCTGTGTGAAACTACTAGGGTGGCCAGAAGTGCACTGAGCACTAGTGAGACAGCAGGCAGTCTCCTTGCTCACAGGTTGGTCTCAGAGCTCAGGCTAGGCAAGAGGAAGACCTGACCGGATTCCAAGAGTCAACAGCCACAGGGTTGCCCACAAAACAAGCCCAAAGAGAGGAAAAAGTCAACCATGTTTATGTACTCCTGCTATCTTCTTTTGTTTAGAACTGACAGATTTTTCAAACACTTGGAGAAAGAGCCCATCCATGTTTTCTCTCCTGGTTGTAATTCAGCTTTGATCCTTTCCTCCCCTCCCCTCCCCTCCCCTCCCCTCCCCTCCCCTCCCTTCCCCTCCCCTCCTGGTCTGATCCTATCTGATTCTACTGGATCCTACCCAGTCTTGTATGACCCGATTTGATCCTATACAATCTGATCCTATCCTATCCTACCCTACCCTATCCTATCCAATCTGATACGATCAATCCAATTCTATTCTACCCTATCTGATCTGATCCCATCCAATCCTATGTGATCCGATTCTATCCTATCTATCCTATTAATTCGGATCCTATCTGATCCTATCCGATCCTATCCTATCCTATCTAATCCAATCCAATCTGATTTGTCTTACTCTAGTCTGTCCTATCCAATTCTATCCTCTCTCTTCTTTCCTCTCGTATATTCTATCTGATCTGGTTCTATCGTCTCCTCTCCTCTCCTCTCTTATCCAATCCCATCCCATCCCATCCCATCCCATCCCATCCCATTCCTTCTTACACTCAGCCCCAGCTCCTGGAACAAAAAGCCTCTCTGTAGAAAGGAAAGTCTTCAGACCAAACTGACTCTAAAAGGAGCAGTCACCCTATAGTGGTGGTGGTGTTGTTTTCCATTCTTGCTCTTTTCTGCCATACCAAAGGAGCCCACTTAGAAGCAAATTTACAACAGAAGATGGAAATCCAATCTCTCAGACAAGAAAAAGTTGAATTTTATAAGAGCTCAGAAAGGTAGAATTTGAGAAAGGAACAGCGGCTGTCTTGACTGTGTGTCAAATCCGCAACGGCTGAGCGAGCTCTGGGAGCGGCCTGGTGCTGCCCGGCTCTAGGGGATCTGAGCTGAGCTAAGAGGTTGGCAGGTGGTGATGAAGCCAGGGCAGCACTGGGGAAGGCTGCTCTGATGAGGTGGCAAGGGGCAGGCGGGGGTATGACACGGACCCGATTTTACCTCCAGAGCTGCCTGCGCCATTCTATCATGATCCAATAAAACACGAACCCAGAGGAGCCGCCATTTGTAAGGCCACAGGCAACTACCTACATAAGATCCAGGCCCTAAGACACAGCAAGACCGAATCCTCTAGCAGTGACCAGCTCAGGTTGTGTTAAACCCAAATTTCAGAATCCGAGAGACCAACAAAGAGCCGGCTCTGATGCAAACACACAAGGGTCTTTATTCAGGCTCGAGTCTGGGCTCACGCCGGAAGCAGCAGCTTCAGGGACGAGAGTCTCGATCCATCTTGGCAAGCAGTTTTTATACATCATTACAGAGGGAGGGGAAAGAACTTTAAACTTGTTTTTACATGATAGGGTAATTTCTCCTAATGGGTACGGGGGCACTTGGGATTGGTCTGGTCCGCTCAGCTACCTGTGATTGACGGGGAAGCTGCTAAATGAGCAGAGTGGAATGTCAGATAAGCTAGGTTTAGCAAGCAGGCCGGCTAAGCAAAGGAATGTCCGGGAGGGGTTTATTACTTGACATTCACATACTGCTAGCAGCAGTTGCGGAAGCAATCGGTTATTTTATGAGACAAACAAAAATTAAACTTAACAAAATTCTAAGTACAAACACTGCAAACGAATACAGTGAACGTGGGGTAGGAATTCATATAGTAATAGTTCTCTTAGAGTTTTTTTTTAATCTCTTGGGTCTCTCAGTTGGTGGACAAAAGCAGCTGGCACCATGGAGCTGCTCTGCATGGGAGGCCTGAGAAGCCACCAAGGACAAATAGACAACACAGAGCATCCCAAATCTGCCGCCAATGTGTTTCTAGGTGGTCCCTCAAGCCAGCTTTTGTGTTTCCAAAAGACGGTCCTATTGCAGTATCACAGGTGAAGGTGAGCTCCACAGTGTCATTCACACTCTCTTCCACCTTCTAAATCTAAGCTGTGTCCATGGCTACAGGGGGAAGAACTTTCACATGCTGAGTGTCATTGTGACAAGCAAGATTTGAGAGGCTTCCACATGCAACGCAATAGGTTGGAAGCTCCAAGACCACCAAAGCCCAGTACATTGGCTAATGACGCTGGTCCTGTCTTAAAGAAAGACATCTTCATCCTCTGCTAATGAGATCTAATCAGCCTTCAAAGTTCATGTTTTCCTCTGTCACAAAGCCTTCTCTGACCACATCAGTCAAAACTTGGTTCTCTAAAAGGCCTTATCTGATACTTAGACAAAGCTTTTTAATCTAACAAATAGCAAAGATGAAAATATCCAATCCTGGCAAAATTGAAGGGAAAGAAGGAATCCATACCTGAGCTTAGTGGTGTATTTACTGGTACATTTCTCTGAAGGCCAGGTCAGTAATATGTATCAAATGAAGAATGAAGGTTGGATGTGGTGGTTCACACCTATGATTCCAGCACTTTGGGAGACTCTTGGACTTCCATCCTCCAGAACCATGAGCTAAACGAACTTCTCTTATAAATTATCCAGTCTGTGGTTTTTGATTATAGTAGCAGCAAACAGATTAAAACAGTCTCTATGTGTGTACATGTCTGTGCAAGTGTGGGCTTGTGCTGTGAGCCGTCAGCATATTACACTTGATGTCCTGAGTGTCATCAAAATTTCCTTTCAGTATCTCCTTTATCTTTTGAGTAAAGAAAAAAGTCTTTGGGGGCCAAATCAGATGAGTAGGGAGGGTGTTCTAATACAGTTATTTGTACAGTGCTACCAATGTAAGCTCATGGTGGCAAGTTTGCAAACTTGTCAGACCTCACCAAATAACAACAACAGCTCTTTTTCCAGAAAAAAGAGTTCCAGAATTGCCTTGTCAGGTGGACTACGTGCTGGCATTGGTACATAGCTGCCCAAGGGGAATACTTCGAAGGTGACTAGTGATATTCAGCAAAGAGGTATGTAACACTTTTTCTAGGATGAGTTTATGAACATAATTGTCATACCTCATATGTGCATATATGTATATAATGTGTGTGAGTCTTGTGTGTAAATCTGTGATCTTTGTGCATGTGTGTTTTCCATGTTTATCTGCTCTGTGTGCATATGTGAGAGCTTCATGCATATATCTTCAGTATATGTGTGAGAGTGTGTGTGTAAGGGTGGTGTTTATGTGTGAGGTATCTCTTAGCAAGAAATCTACATGCGTTTATGCATATTTGTGAGGTATATGTGTGTGTGTGAGTTCTCTGGGATGTTTTTCCTCAGTATATGCATGTAAGTTCTGTGTATGTGGTATATTTCAATGTGAATTCTGTGTGGGGTATGTACGTTCTGTGGAGTAAGGATGTATTTGCATGTGAGTTCTGTGTGTGTGAGGTGCATGTGTGAATTATGTGGAGAGGGTGAGTTCTGTGTGGGAGGGGTGGTGAGTTCTGTGTGGGAGGTGTGAGTTCTGTGTGTGTCTTTGAGGTGTGTGTCTGCCTACATACATAGCCAGTATCAAACAGTGAATCCTGCTCTGTCACATAGTATTTCACACTGGACAAGTCACTCATCTTTTCAAGTTCTAGTTTTCTCATCCAAAACCAAACCAAACAAACAAAAACATACATCGTCTCCTCTTTCTTATGGGATATGTGAGAATTGGATAGCAGGATGTATAAAGCACTCAGCACTGTGCCTGGCACACAGTAGGTGCTCAGTTAAGTCTAATTGTTCATCATTGTCCCACTTATAGAGAGATGTCAGGACAGGCGTTATCTGGCATCTTTACTCAGCTTAGTGGTAGTTGTCACTGCCTTTAATTTCCCTTAACAATTTCCTATATTGCTTGGATATTTTGCATGCCTATGTTTTATCTCTGTAATGTAAAAATCGAGGCAAGTTTTTTCAATAAAACAAAAGCCTGATACTGGCATCCACCACCTCCGTGGTACATATAAACCACCCCTCAAACCCAGAGTCCAGCATCAAGTATCTCTGTCTTCCTGAATGCCTCTCTTTCTTCTTCCCTGAAATTGCCATACTCATTGTAGTGCTTCTGGCTTAAAAGCTGAGACTATGATGTCAGAAAGTCCAGAGATCTCCACTTTCAATCCCCATGATACCTGGGATTGGCCAGCTGTTGGGGCACCTTTCTATCTTACTTCTGCTAGAATTGAATTTTTAAATGTGATTAACTTGGTGTCACTTTGGAAGGCAGGGTGGCGAAGGGCAGTATCAGTCTCCGCCAGAAGGTGAGAAGGGGAAGCAGGAGTGACACTGAGGGTGGGGGCAGGGGCTGGGGACCAGCATGTGTAGGGAGGAGGTGGTGAAAGGACACTAAGGGCAAAACACGTTTCCTTTACTATTGGATTCAGGTCAGGTTTTCCCACAAGTCAGGGTTCCCGCCCACTTCATTTGCCAGAATCACCTGTAGAGCTTGCTAAAAATAAGATTCCAGCAAGATCCTTCCCTCTCTCAAGAGAGTCTGATAAAAGTAGAAAGGGGAGCCTGGGTGTCTGCTTCCCAGGTGAGAACTGGATTAACTATTGCAAAACAATGAGGAAGATGCTTGGGGTCAAAGCCTCACCATAAGTCCAGTGCTCTACCACTTTCAATGGCTGTGTGGCTTCGTTCAGCGACTCCACCTCTCTGGGTTCTTCATGCCAGTGAAATAAGTATGATGGTCCAGAACAAAATGATAATTAGGCTACTAGGGATGGGTGGCTTCTGTGTGAAGGTGGAAGCTGGTTGGGTTGAAACCGATGTGCAGTTCTGCCCATCTCTGAGACGAGACCGGTGCCCTGAGGACTCTTGACCCCAGGGTCGCCTGGCCTGTTTCCTGGGCCTCGGAAGTTCGACTGACGTTCCCTGGTCCAGAGGCGGCAGGCAGCCTGCGAGTGTGCTCCACTGCCCACTGGTGGTCCCATCTGGGAAGGTGAACAGGGTCGCCTTCCCTATTCGGCTTTATTCAGGCCCTGAGCAAAGACAGTCAGCTCAAGACCAAGGATGGAGAAGGGAGATGGCCCCGTGAGACGGTTTCTCCGGCTGCAAAGCCTGAAATGCCCCTCCCGACCACCGCCACCTGATTGCCAACTGTCACTGCAGCTTGGGTTTCATCAGTCTGCAGGCGGCCAGAGCAGTGAGGAGGTGGGAGGAGGGTAAGGGGAGGGAGCAGGACTAGGGAGGGGGTGGGAGCTGCACGTGTTGCTTCTGGGGCTTGAGAGATGAGTTTGACCCATGAGATAATGGATGAGACCATGCAAAATTAAGCACTAAAAGGGGTTAAAAGGCCAGTCCCCACGGTCACACTGCAGGCGGCAGATCCCGCTCAGCTGAATGAGCACCCGGCACTCCCGGGAACCCCTGACCTGAGGGTAACTCCGGCAAACGTCTGAACCTCAAGGCCAGGACGGAGGCTCTGCCATCAGCAAGGCTCGCCAAAGATGGACGCATCAAAAACCAAATTCAGCCCCCACTCTCCCCCAGAGCTCCATCACCAAAAGCCTGACCTTTCTGACGTTCCCTTTTAGGCCTTCACTGCCGCGCTCCAGAGGCCACGCCCACCACCGCGCCCTCTTGCCTTCTCCCCACGGTGAAACTCCCTGTCATGCTTCCTGTGGCACCCAAGCTCATATCCCTGAGCAGGGCCATTGGGCAGGCGACATCCCTCCTTGTACCTTCTCGAGGCAGAGCCCTTCCCTTGATGATCTGATTCCTGAGTGACACTGCTGATGTCAAGTTCAGTCCCTGAGGAATTGAAGGTGGGCTGGTGGCAGAGGCCATAGAGGTCTGGGTACCATCCTCTCCAAAAACTCATTGTGTGGGCATGATCCAACCACAGACAGCAGATGTTTGGGGGTCTGTCATGTCACTCATGTCACTGTGTCACATGTTCCATGGGTAGAGGACTGGCTGACTTCACAGACTGTGGTCACCCACCTGGGTGTCTGCAAGGGCAGAGGACAGGCCTGGGGCTCCCAGAGCTTCTTGCCCGGCACAGACGGTGCCACAAGGACAGTGACTTAGAGCAGGGTATGGTGGGAGAGGAGGCAAGCTTTGTGATGGCAGCTCTGAGCCCTGAGATGGTATTAGGAGGGAAAGAGGGAGAAGTAGCTTCCAAGCTACTCTCCTAAGCACGGGGGTGTGACCCAGATGTCTGCTCATGAAACTGTTCCAACTCCAGTCCCTACGGTTCCTTCCACCAGCGGGTTTTCTGGAAGGGCAGACCACATGCTGGTCTTCTCTGGGACTCCAGGGACAGTGGTAAAGCTGTGTCTAAATATCCAAGACGAAGCCTTGTATCCACCATCTTTGTCATTCTCGGGCTGGAAACAATCTTAGAGGGTTGCAGTCACCTTCCTTGTTTTGTCCTGAAGTTTTCTAAACACTCATTGACTAAAGACTACTTTCCCTGCTTTTTGTTCTATTTTTTTTTATTGAGTTGGAGTCTTACTCTGTCACCCAGGCTGGAGTACAGTGGCTTGCTGTTCACAGCCACCACAGCCTTGACCTGCTGGACTCAGGCAATCCTTCCACCTCAGCCTTCCAAGTAGCTGCAACTACAGGCATGTGCCACCACACCCAGCTAATTTTTCTTGATATATTTTAGAGATGAGGTCTCACCAAGTTGCCCAGACTGGTCTTGAACCCCTGGGCTCAGGTAATCCTCTCACCTCAGCCTCCCAAAGTGCTGGGATTATTGGCATGAGCCTCCACACCCAGCCTGTTATTCCCCACCCCCCTTCCTCTGGAAAGCTACCCACCGCCCATATCTGTTTCAATTTAAACAGAAAAGAGTAGCAAAAGTTACAAAGATTAAGAAGATGAGTGCATTGCATTTTTATAATGAACTGGGTCTCTGTAAGTTGTTTTTAGCATAACTTATCTCACTTAATGCTTACAGAAGCCCAGATGAGGCAGGGATACACTCAATTTTAGAAACAAGGGACAAAGACTAAGAAAGGCCAAACTAAGAAGCTAGGTCTCATCCCCAAATACAGACAAGTTCTCCTGACTTGGCTCTGGTCATGGACATCATCTCTCAATCTCAGTGGTGTTCCTTTGCCTTTCCAGAGGCCCAACACAATTTCCTCTCTGCTCTTTCACTCTGGAGGGTGAGAGGTGTGTCAACAGGTATAGTTGGGCTCTTATCGCCAGATGCTTATAACTCACAGAGCAAGAAGTGGTCACCTTGGGTTGCCCAAGTGATACCCAAATGGATGTTCTGTATCCACTCTTCAACTCCCCGAGGAAAGGTTGGCTCAGGGTAATTTCTCAGATCCCAATCTCCCTTCCCCTCACACCCCATACCCCTCCATACACACAGCTCATGTCATAGCAGTCCCTGTTGTCACAGGATCAGTCCTGGGCTCACTGCTTCTCTCCTCTCCTGCTAAATCCTGCTCAGAGTCACCTTCCTGGTAGAAACATCCTGAACAGGTATGGCAGACTCTGGAAGATTTTCCTCACATGGCTCTTGGGACAACACCCCCTTGCCTCCCTCCTTCTCTGTTTTTTCTCAGTCTCATTCTAACCTGTCAACTTGGTGGGGCCCCTGGCTCAGTCCTCACTCTTGTCTCTCCTCCATCTATACTCACTCAGGGATCTCATTGGGTCCCGAGGACTTGCAACACAGATAGATAGATAGATAGATAGAAGATAGATAGATAGATAGATAGATGATAGATAGATAGATACAGATTAGGAAATTGAGAGATAGATCATTGACAGATAACCAATAGATAGGTAGATAGATGATTAATAGATAGATACATAGAAAGGTAGATAATTGATAGATTAGTATATAGAAGATTAATAGAGATAGATAATAGATGACAGATGAAAGATAAATGATAAAATGGCTAGATAGCTAGATAGAAAGATGATAAATGATAGATACATGCTAGATAGTAGATAGAAGACAGATAGGCAGATAGATAATAGAATGGATGTATAGATAGATAGATAAATGATAGATGGTAGGTGGATGATAGGTAGATAGATGACAGGCAAATACATACATACACCGCTCTTAAGACCTCCATCAGGTCATTGTCCACTCCCTGACCCTGCCACATCCTTTCTCAGAGCAGGTATCCTCCCCGTCAGGGCCTAGCACAGCTCCTAGCATGTAGGGTGCTCCATGAGTGTTTATTAGAAGGATGGATGGATGGATGAATAGCTAGGTTCAAGAAAAGTTGCTTTTATGAAACAAATTCTCACTTGCTCTGTCACCCAGGCTAGAGTCCAGTGGCATCATCATAGCTCACTGCAGTCTTGAACTCCTGGTCTCAAGCAGTCCTCCTGCCTCGGCCTCCCAAAGTGCTGGGGTTGCAGGCATAAGCCACCACACCTGGACAAAAAAACTGTTCCATCTAGCTATGATGCTTGCAGAGGGCAACTTGGATCAATGGAAACTAAGTTGGTGTTGGGAAAAGTCAGTAACACCCACACCGATCTGAGGCCTGGAAGACATGGCATTTGGTTTGAACTGCATCACTTTGGCATGTCTCTGGACTACCCCGAACCTCAGTGTCTTTGTTTTTAGAACAAAATAATGTCTGTGGTTATTTCTTGCACCAACATTCCAGGATTCCACGTGTTGGGTCCCAGAAGGTGACAGCACAAAGCAATGTGAGTAAACTGAATCATGTGGAAAGTGAGTTGGCACCTTCTTGCTGTCCTGCGGGCCCCAGCACCACCCACCATCTCAGGACTCACTCAATACAGGCCTGGACTGGAAGCTCTGGGACCTGGACAGACACATACACAAGGACATGCCCTTGTCCCTTAGAGTGCTGTTCTCTCTTCCCCAGAGGGCACTGGCCTTTAAATATGAAGAGCAACTACCTGAGTTTAAGCAATATGCACCAGCCCATCCAAGCACATTAGCCACTCACTAGCCAACTACAGTTCCCACAGATTGAAGCAGTAGAGACAAGAGCCTCAGGAGTGATGCATTTGAGGGAGCAGGGAACACAGAGTTCCCTTCCTGGGGTCATTTATGAGCTCTATGAGAGCAGGACCAGCCACTCAGCTCTACCCAGACCCCTGCAGCCTACCACCGGCCCCTATGTGGAGAGACGCCTTCCATAGGTACAACACTCCCCACCAGGAAAGAACCAGGTTGCTGAATCCAGTGGGAATTTGGGAAATCAACCACAGACTGGGCAAGCCAGGATTCATTTGCTTCAACTCCTTGAGGAGCTGAACCCTGTGCTCAGGGTGACCCTAGCTCTCAGCAGTCAGCCGCACCACCCTAGTGGCTGGATCAGAATGGGCATGTGATAAACACACAAATATGTATTACATACTTATGTATTATAGGTGCATTATTATAATATGTAGGGGTGATAATATATATACTATTCAAGGGGGGACCCAAAAAACCCAGAATTTATTTATAAAAAATTGTATATTTATTCTTACATGTTTAAATTTCATTCACCTTCAAAGTACTCTCAATTTGATGCAATACACCTGCCAAAATGCTTTTTCCACTGCTCAGAACAATTTTTGAATCTGTTCATTTTGATGTCTCTTAGTGCTTCTGCTGTTTTGTGATGTTACCTCTTCCACATCAGCAAAACATTTCCCTTTGAGGACTTTTTTCATCCAGGGACACACACACAAAAAAATGTTGCTCAGGGTGTGATATGGTGACTAGGACAGGTGAGGCAAAGGATCACGTAATTTTTAGTCAGAACTGCTGAACACTCAGAACAGTACATTGTTGTGGTGGAAGACCAGTCACCTGTTTGCCACAGAAAAATTTACTGAAGCTGAACGCGGCCTCTCACAACAAATGCTAGCTGCTCCACTGATGCTGATGGGTTCTAGAGCAATTACCTAGTGGAGGAAGCCTGTACTACAAGAAACCCACCCTTCAAAAGATAATTCTGGGTTTTGGGGCCCCTCTACTATTTATTATTATATATAAATACATGCTAAGAAAATGAAGATTATAAATGATCATGTATTAATAAATATTTATATATACAAATGAAGATTGTAAATGAATCTATATAAATACATGTTGAGCAAATAAAAAAATGGACAAACACATTTGTTCTTTTATATCTTGTTTCCCAGGAATCTAGGTTCCATCCTTGGTTACTGTGTGTCCATTAATCTGCTTCTCAGAGCCTTCAGAATAGGGCTGGCTGGCTTTGCGTGGTCCTAGGTTATGGAAAAATTCCTGAGATCAGTGTTCTGTCCAAAAGTTTCCTCCTGGTCCCACACCCTGGGTCAGCAGCACACTCTGTTGCCAAGGCTCTGGTTCATAGTGTTATACATACCCTGAGTTTGCAATCAGAATCCAGCAGAATCTATTTTAAATATAGAGGGACTACAGTACATATGAATATGCTAATCAACTACACTTAATAGTTCTCATTTGTATTAATGCAAATTAGGCAGCTGCATTTCCCACCAAATATTTTCCTTGGTATTTACTGATGAAACCAAGGTCCTTCTGATAAGTTCTAATATTTAATCTAAAAGCTCTAAAGAAGGTGCTTTAGTTGAGTATAATCTAATTTCTCTGAACAAAATTGCATCTAAAAGCAATATAAACTTACAATTTGTTCCTTGTCACATAGTAAAAATGGCCTTTAAATTTTACATGGCTTTGATCTTTGGTTTTTGCATTTCAATTAAACTTCTCTCAGAGCCCAGAGGATCAACTGTTCCGAGTGTGAATTAGGTCCTAGCAAGAGGTGCCTACTATTCCTCTGCATCTTTCCTTTTCAAACTGACATCTGTCTCTCTGTTGATACAAAGAAAAAATTTTCTTTCTCAATGACTAGAACAGAGATAAACAGAAACACCTGGTCTGGCCAATATCTTATTTTTAGACACTAAATGTCTATGAATCAATCTTCAAAATCCATTTGGGATCGGAACACCAACTTACAAGACTCCCTATAACAACTGGTCAGGAATGAACCATCCTCTCAGTCATTTTTGAGCAAGGATTTTACCTTTGTAATACCTGTTGACATCTTGTACTATACTCATGTTTCACAAAAACTCAAGGATCCAGAGGAGAGGTCATCTTTTGGCTTCCAACAGAATCAAGTGCTCAGGTCTGACAGACTGTGAGGCCATTCAACATCCATCCTCTCCTCCTCCTTGGCAAGAGAGTCCTGTTTTCATTCAGGGCAACAATGCCTCCAGATAAATACTACATTTCCCAGGTTTCCTTGCAACTAGTGAAACAAAAAGATAGAAAATGTCCTGGGTTCCTGTTGATGCTGTATCACCACTGTACTAGCCCAGGCTACTACCTCTACATATCCTTTACATGATGAAAAGAAAACAGATGTGTTTTTTGTTACATACATCCAAACCTAATAGCAACACTTGTGAAATTGAAGTATGTAGCACAGTTCCTGACACATAAATACAGAATAAATTATAACAATTACTCAGGCATCAGATGGATGATCGTCAAATGACACTTCATGGAAACTAACAAAGTGCTCAGAGAGAGAGAGAATAGGTAACACCTGCACATTAACAAAGATTAAAGCATCAACTGAGAACTGTAGGTATCATAAATAAGCAGAATAGTAAATATTTACTGGGTTTATAAGCACCAAGCACTATTCTAAACATTTTACATGTATTAACTATATTCCCAGCAATGAAGACAGCACTAGTAAAATTGTTGGCCCACAATAAATGTGTTAAGTAACCAAATAGACAGACAGTATTTTGCTTATCTGGACCTGAGCCTGTCCTACTAACTCCTCTGAGCATGGTGTAGGTCAAGTGACACACTAACTCTTCAGACCCATAGGCAATATATCCCTATTACTGTGATTTCCAGAGGGTTGAGAGCATTTTATCTCCAGTTAACTGGGGAATCCTTGTGTGCAAGGACCATGCGTCTCTCTTCTCAAAGAGGGAATTTCATCCGTGCATCTCCTGATCTCCTGCCTGAGTTTTGCAAATATGTAGCACTATTAAAGATTTTACTATCAGCCAGGCTCAATGGCTCAGCCTGTAATCCCAGCACTTTGGGAGGCCAAAGCAAGTGGATTGCCTGAGCCCACAGGTTTGAGACCAGCCCGGGCAACTTGGCAAGACTTCATCTCTATAATAAATCAAAAAATTAGCCAGATGTGGTAGCGCGCGCCTACAGTTCTAGCTGGTTAGAAGGCTGAAGTGGAAGGATTGCAGGAGCCCAGCAGATCGATGCTGGGGTGGCTGTGAGTGTGACACTGCACTCCAGCCTGGGTGACAAAGTGAGACTTCAACTCAAAAAAAAAAAGAAAAAAGATTTTACCATCTCAGGCCAAGCACAGTAGCTCACACCTGTAATCCCAGCACTTTGGAAGAATTACTTGAGGTCAGGAGTTTGAAGTCAGCCAGGGCAACACAGCAAGATCCCAATCACTACAAAAAATAATAATTTTTAAATAATTTTAAAAATTTTACCATTTCTCTGACCAGTTCCAGGATGAAGACATTGTCAGGGCATAGTGTTGAAGGTAGGAGGCCCTCAGTGGCCATCTGCCACATTACAGGGCCAGGCCCAAGCAGATAATTCTGGAGCTTTGATAATAACCTACATAGAACCAGGTGCTTCACATACATTAGCATAGTTCATCCTTACAATGGCTTCAGGTGTTCAAACATTATTTCATGCAAAACTCACTAAGAATCAGAGACATTGTTACTTACTTAATTCATTCAATCTTATTAAGCAACTACTATGTGCTAGGCATTAACTTTTGAAGATAAAAGAAAATATGGAATATTATTCTAAGTAGCTCAAAGTCCAGTGTGGAAGATGGACATATAAACAAATAAAAGTCATACCCTGTGACTGTTGCTGTGATGGAAGGAATTTTTAGATATTGTGGGGACTTATTGAGACTATTCACAGAGAAGTTTCTATCAGAGCTGAGACAGAGACAGGAGAAAAAAGGGAAGGCAATCCAGGAAAAGAGAACAGTTACACAAAGAGTGATAAAGGAATTGTAACTAGTGTGACAGGAGCATGAGTGTGACGGCTTCATAATATATCAATGTTGTAGGCTGAAATACATTTTTCATAATTTACTTTCTTGTGTGTTCCTATGAAGGGGAGCACAAAGGAGATTCTTAGGAGAATCTGGGGTGCAGGAAGGCAGAGATGAATCAGCAGCCATTTTGTAGCTCATACACCTTGTAGCTGATCTGCTAATTTACCTCCATGGCATGAAGCAGCAGCTGGTGAGCAACTTCTCTCCCTGCCTTTGGTACTCCTTAGCTCCTATGTCTCCTCTAGCTAAATTTGCTAGATTTACTCCATGATCGAGGGCCCCAGCTTCTTCAGGATAATCTTATCACCAAGGTCAGAGGGAGCAAGTATGAACACAAGTTTCAGTCCGTGTTCACAGATGTCAACTCATGCTTGTGGGTTGCAACCCACTCGTGATCTTCCTTTCCTAGCTACCTGCTTTTGGACCTCAATCTTTAGAATCAGATGAGACAGAGACAGCTTACCGAGTAAGCTTACATGACCTTGTAACATTCTTTAATATATATCTATATATGTACATATTTCTTACTAGTTCTGCTTCTCTAGTTGAACCCTAATCAATAGAGCATTTAGTACAAGAAGTGGAGTAGTATAATAACAAACTCCTGAAAGTGTGGGAGTGGCCTTGGGACCAGGCAGCGGGTAGAACTAGAAGAATCTTGAGGAGCATGACAGAAAAGCTTAAATTTCCCTGAACAGACTACTAGCAAAAATATGGAAATAAGAAGCCTGCCTGTGAGGGCTCAGAAGGACATAAGGAACATATTACTGGAAACTGGAACACAGTAGTATGTAGTGGCAGAAAGATTAGCAAAATTGTCATCTACTGTAAGGGGAGAGCAAAACTTATGAGGGATGAAGCTGTTTATCCAACTAAAGTGATTTCCAAACAAAGTGTTGAAGGCACTGCCAGCAGCATCTTGCTGCTAACAGTAAAATGTGAGAAAGGAGAGATAAATCGAGGAAAGAACCATTAAAGAAAAAAAACAGGACTTGATTCCTTTTAAAGTTCTCAGACTCTCCAGATGGCAAAAAATGCTGAAACTAATAGATGACTTCTGAGCACTCTCAAAAAGGCACGGCGTAGAGATGAAGACATTCCCTTCCTGGAACTTCTTGAATCACCTCAGAATAAGCCACTTGTTTCAGGTTCTAATTCATGGGTAACCAGCCTAAAATGCATGTTTGCTAATTTTTTCTAAAGTCCAGGGACTTGAAGCTTAACCACATGTTCCTTTTCACTCTAGGCCTCTGGCCCTAGTGATGAGGCTACTGTACAGAAGCCAGGAATTCCATCATGGGGCTCAACACACACACACCACACACACACACACACACACACACACACCTGGCCCAAGAGCCAAAGGAGCTGAAGCAGACTCAAGGGAAGGTAGAGAAATTGCTCTCCACCTTGCATGAACCCTACCTGGAATATTCTCTCCCAATGCCCTCTATAAAGTCCTTTGGTAAAGTTTATTACATAAATGCCGGTGTTGTCCAGGGCTCCTCTCCTAGGAAATGTCATACCACTCCATGCCTTGTGCACTGGCACTTACAGAATTGTATTTCAAGTCCAACACTTCCTCCTAAGCTACAGCCTACCTATGCTACCTTCTACTGGAAATCTACACTACAGTGCTCCAAAGGCAACTCACGCATCTGGAATGTTCTCTCTCCTCTCTGTCTCTCGGTCTCTCACTCCCTCCTTCCCTTGCTTCTTCTCTCTCTCCCTCTCTCTCTCTCTCTCCCTCCCTCACTCCTTCTCTCTCTTTCTGTTTCTCTCTCACTTTCTCTCCCTCATTCACATACCCACCTACACACCAGAAAAATACCTTTTCCGAAAGTGACACACCTAACCTATGGAACCCGGCTACTTGGATTTGAATGCTGACTCTACTGCTTCCTGACTGTGATACCTTGAAAAAGTTTTTTTGTTTGTTTGTTTTTGTTTATTTGTTTGGTTGATTGGTTGGTTTTTTTGTTTTGTTTTGTTTTCACCTTTCTGTGTTGCAACTTCTTTACTTATGATTTGAGGTTAATAATAGTTCTTACCTCATTAGGTTATTGTGAAGATAAAATGAACTCCACATGTAAAGCAGAAGTGCCTAGCACATATTATGCTCTCCATTAAAGTTAGCTGTCAATATTGTTGTTATCCTGGTGAATTGCATCATTCAACAATCCAAGGAGGAAAATTTGAAGTCCCCTACTCCCCTGAAGTAGACACATATTCAATCAATCATCAAACTCATTTGTTCTACATCTAAATATCTTCTAATCCATTAACTTCTCTCCATCCCAACTGATATCTCTTTAGCTCAATCCTTCTTGATCCTTCATCAATAAAGATCAGTGTGCAACTACCATGGGTTTATGTGTATTTTAACCAAAACAACCCCACTACAAGATACCCATGATCACTTCCCCACAATGTAACCAGAATATCCTAAACTAAAATTCCTATCTTGTCTCTCCCCTGATTGGGAAGCCTTACCCTATGGCCTCCTTGCCCTTTTCGGTGTTCACTGTGGTTGTCCCCATCCTCACACTTTGCATCCTATGCTTTAGTTACTTTGGGCTATTGAAAAATTTTGAACTGTTTAAACTTTTAACATGTTCTTCCTCCTAGAGTCTTTGGTGCTATTAAAGAAAACCAGAGCCAGACCGTAGCTAAAGTAGTGAAAACAGACTTCCCTCAGGAACTATTGCAGTAGAGGAAAAGAGAACTCAAAATAGAACTGGGCTCAATTCTGAATATAGCATGGACAAGTGGAGATTTATAGTCAAGCAGCAGGGTGAGACTGAAAGGTAGGTGGATGGAAAATTGCCAAGGGGCTAAGGGGTGGCATCAAGGGTAGGGGATTCTTGCTAAACTGATCTAACAGGATCCTTGCTAAAGGCAATTTAAAGTGATCAGATATTGAGGGTGGGGGATGAAGAATTTGATCAGATATCAGGGTGATCAGATAACAAGGGGGAAAGTTCTCTCTAAACTGACTTAGCAGGATTCTTAATGAAACTAGGCCATGAAAGCTCAGCGAACACAGGAATCAAGATCAGGGCCTAGATGAGAAAGGGTATCAGAGGAGCCTTATCAAAGTTTGGTCAAGGAGATAGTATTTTTCAGTGCTGAAAAAGAGGGAGTTATACTAGCAAAGAACACCCCTGCTATAGACTGAATGCTTATCTCCCCCACTCCCTCCCACCAAATTCATATGCTGAAACCTAATCCCGAAATTAGGCCATGAAGGCAGAGCCTTCACAATGAGATTAGCACCCTTGTATAAGAGGATCCAGACAGATTTCTTGCTCCTTCTACCATGAGAGAGAAGATAGCCATTTATGAACAAGTATGGGGCCCCCACCAGATACTAAATTTGCTGACATCTCAATCATAGTTGTCTTCCCAGTCTCCAGAACTGTGAGAAGTAATTTTTTGTTTATAAGCCATCTATCTATTCTGTGGTACTTTGTTAAAGCAGCCTGAATGGTCTTAGACAGAAAGTTGATTCTAAGAAGTAGGGTGCTATGGTCATAAATACCCAAAAATGTGGAAATAGCTTTGGAACTGGATAATGAGCAGAGGCTAAAAGAGTTTTGAGATACATGCTAGAAAAAGCCTACACTGCTATGAACAGACCATTAAGGGAAATTCTAGTGGAAGCTCAGAAAAAAAAGAGAAGATCTGTAAAGAAAACCTCAGTCTTCTCAGAGAATATCTAAGTAATCCTGAACAGTGTGATGGTAGAAATATGATGGGTGGTAAAGGCCATTCTGATGAGGTCTCAGGCAAAAATGAGAAGCTTGTAGACAATGAAAGAAAGGTCATCCTTATTATAAAGTGTCAAAGAACCTAGCTGAATTGTGTTCATGTCTTAGCATTTTATGGGAGATAGAACTCTCAAGCAATGAAATTGGATACTTGGCTGAGGAAATATCTGAAAAAAAGTATTGAAAGAGTGGCCTAGTTCCTCTCAACTGCTTATAGTAAATTGTGCAAAGAAAGAAATGACTTAAGAGCAGAACTGTTTATCAAAATGGAAGCATAACTTAAAGATTTGTATCACTCTCAGTCTATCCATATTGAAAAGAATGAGAAAAACTGTTTGAGAAAGAATACTGAGGGTGTGGCCAAATAATCATCTGATAGAGATTAGTCAACCATTTTGAAAGAAGCCAGGTATCACTGTCCAAGACAATGGAAAAACTGCAAAGGAGAGGCCATTTGCACCACCCAGCACCACCTCACAACCCTTGCTCCATTCCCCACACTATAACTCCATACTCCTCAGTCAACCCTCAGTTGGCCCTAATGGGGCATGTCATGCACCTAGCAAAGCTACAGGGGTGTGGCTACCTCCACCTAGATTCCGAAGGATGAAGCCACCTGGAGCCGTGCCATGGGACCCAGGAAGAAGACCACCAGGAGGTAGGAACCACAGCAGCTATCCCTACAATGGCAATGTCCAGTGGAGTTATGGGGAGAGCTTTCCTGACTACCCATACCTATAGAGCCATACCAGCATGCAGTTTCAGCCTGGGAGAGACGCAGGCACACAATGGCAGCCCATGAACCCTGTGGTGTGAACTGTGCCCAAAGCTATGAGGGCAGGACTACTTAGAGCCCTAAGTGCCCAACACTTGTCACAGAAGGCAGTACTGCTGTCTCAGCAGCTCTGGAATACAGGCCTCCTCCACAATCAATGTGTCTGTAGGGCAAAACTCCCACCCCAATGGGCCTCGAGGGCAGAGTATTTGCCTTGGAGGATTGCTCTTGTGTCTTTAGGTCTAAGGTAATTTGCCCTGCTGGGTTTTGAACTTAAGACCTGTCATTCTTTTCTTCTTTCCTATTTCTCCATTTTGTAAAAAGGGATCATCTATCTTATTTCTGCCCCTAATCAGTGTATTTTGGAAGTACATAGCATGTTTGATTGCATAGGTTTGCAGCTAGAAAAGAATTCGCCTCGGGAAGGACTCATACCTTGAGCCCCACCCACATCTGATTTAGATGATATTTAGAAGATAACTTTAAAGCCTTTAGGCTTTTGAATTTGATAACACATGAGAAGTACATGAACTTTGGGGTGCCAGAGTGAATATTTATGTCTCTCCCAAACGTATATGTTAAAACTGTATTCCCAAAGTGATGCTATTTGGAGGTGGAGCCTTTGGGAGGTGATTGGATGACTTGGGAATGGGGTTGGTCCCTGATCCCTTTGGCTATGTGAGGTTACAGAGAGGACAACCATCTATGAGGCAAATCTGCAGACAGCTTGATCTAGGATTTCCCAGTTTGAACTGTGAGAAATAAGTTTCTTTTGTTCATAAGTCACCCATTTTTATAGCAGCACTAAGGGACTAAGACAGCCTTTGTACTCATAAGAGTTCCAACAGGTAAGTGAAGAAGCATGTGGTTGGGGTCCCAGATGGGAGGGGTGGACCTGGGAAGCCGGTGAAGCAGCAGCAGTATACTTGGCCCTGTTTTCCCGGCCTGCTTAAAGTATGATCAGTTGAGTAGACCCCCAAACTCTGCTTTTCTTGCTTCCAAGGCAAGGGGTAGCACCAGTACTGCCAGTTAGCTGACCTAACCTAGGAAAGGTCAGGATCCCAGTGATGGAAGCAGACATTTCCTGCAACAGTGGACATGTTTACAGCTGAAGCCAAACCTAGGCACTCTGATTGAAAGGCTTTTATGTCACAGGGTTTGAGTTTCCTTTTTTTTTTAACCTCCAAAAAAAAAGTAGTCAAGAGGCTGTCAGGCAGCTCAGCGTCTCCATTAGAATTCAGAGTATTCCACGGTAATTACAAAACAGCTGTAATGGAAAATTGGTAGTCAAACCCATTTTCCAGCGACTAGAACGGTGAATGGGCTCCATTATGTTCCTAATTCTCATTAACTTAATTTGCATAGGAAACAATGAAGGAATACATAATGAGGTACAGTGGGCAAACAGCCCAGCCCTGGCCCCCCACAGTGCTCCGCTCAACCCACAGTGACCCACCCCAAGGGAGGGGAGGTCTGGTGCCCCCGCTGGACTGGACTCAACTGGGATGACCTGAGGCTGCCACAGGAGGTATTCAGGGCACGGGGTGAGGTGGAGCGTGACTACGTGCCTGTTGCTTGTCCAGGATCACCTTGCCTCAGCACGCACAGTGCAAATCCCATTTCTTCTCTCCATCCCCCATCCCTGCTCTTGGTGAGACTGAACAACTGGAGCAGAAGGAGGAGGGAACTTGTTTTCGGGTAAGCAGTTCCAGGCTGTGGTTGTGTGTGCACGCGTGTTTCTCCCTACAAGTCTGGTTTTAATTATAATTGGCCCTGGCAAAAGAATAAGAATAAGATCAGCAGTCAGGATGTGGAGTGGGGTTGGGGGTACAGGACTGGGCCTGAACTGAGCTCTGGGTGCCCTTTGTGGAGTAGGGACAGCAGGGCCCAGTCCCAGTTTTGCCACCCTAAGCCACAGTGACCATGTCAGTCCAGAGCTCTGCTGGTGACCAAATGGAACTCCACAGGAGGTGGGGGAAGATCTCAGCCAAAGCTCAAAGCTCAGGCAGCTGAGATATCTCCTGACTTTACCTACCATGCTGTGGGGAGCAGTGGAAAGCCAGAAGTCGTTTGTACACTTTAACAAAAACAATCACTTGCCAAAAAGAAAAAATAAAAGCAATATAGTTAAATCACTGTTTGGGGCATCTGTGGTATTTCAGACACTATATTGGGCTATCTCAACAAACCATTATAGCAAAACTGCAGGATAAGAATTACATCAGTTTCACTGATAGTGAAACTGAGGATCAAATAACTTTATATGCTAAGGATAGTTAGCTCTTTGTAGGCAAAGCCTGGTTTTATGGACCAACTAGTCTAGCTAAACTGATGCTTTTCAAACTTACCAACTTCATGATAATATTTGTATAATACTTGGCATTAAAGAGAGGGAATTTGGGGCCTGGAAAAGGCATCCCAAACTCCAGTTAGATGAGGGGATCAATATTTCAAGCCACAGAGGTTGGAAACCTCAAGTCTAGTCCCTAGGGTGAATTCTGGTCCCTTGTATAGATAATCCAAGAGCTACCAGGAAGGTAGGCATGTGCCAGTGGTATCCCAACAATGTCTCACTTCAAAGCAGAGAAGCCTGAAATGCCACTATTAGTTAAGGTTAATCAGTGCCCTCCCATATTCCTCTTCTTAACTGCAAATCTCTGTGGATGGTGTATTACATTCATCTCATAAAGAATGCAATGTAAGTACATTTAACTCCGAGTAAGAGACCTGGGATTGATTCCTAACTCTGCCATTTAAGGGCTGTAAGACCTTATACAATTCACTGCAAGATAGCTGGACCAGATAACTTTCTTCTCCCAAAAATCTGCAAATGTATCTATCATAGGCTTTCATCTTGAGGTTGGAATGAGTCGGTTGTATGTCCCATGCCAGAAGGAAGAATAGCATAAGCAAAGTGTTCATACATTGCTCAGCAGTTCATTGTTGACGAATGACTTGATGTATTATTGCCTTTATTAGTACTCAAGACTGTTTACTAAATGCCTGAAATGTGTAGTCATTGAGCCTATAGTTGCAGAGAAGTTTACATTTCTACAGTTTGTAAAGCACATTCAGGCTTTCCATCTAAACCTTTCCCCATGATCAACAGTTCCCAGCTGCTCCACATCAACTCTATCACTTCCATCACCTCCAAAAACAATTTCTTGAGAAACTACTAGGTTCTGAGCATCACATATGTTTGGTTCATACTCTCTATAACAACACTACAAGATGGTTTTCATCATCCCTGTTAGATATGGCACTGTCATGACAAGAGGTGAAAGCCATACAGCTGGGTGCTGTGCCTGTTCTACGTGAACAGCTCCCATCCTGGGCTCTCGTTATTTTTTGCGACAACCTGCTACCTCTCCTTTAGCAAAACTCCATCTGCACCCACAGTGGATGACACACCCTTCGGTGTTTTAGTGATATCTCAGTGCTCGTGATAAATTTGAGAACCCAAGCATGTCCCATCTCATTTGCTCCTATCCTCATCCTCAGGGATGCTCTGTATATCCTAAAGACCCGGGGACAGTTTAAGCAGAACTTTTGGTTGACTTGGCCAATTGGATTGATTCTTCAGGTTTCAGGGCCATGCAGCCCAGACAGAGAAACCCTTGAGAATTCAAAGGACAGAGCCCAAAATGGAATCTCTCTGGTATCCTTGAACTCATACACAACAACAATCCTTTCCCAATAATCTTTTCTGGAACCCTGGCCAAGTCACAAGACATTGAGATTAATAACTCCTAAAGAATTTATTTTTCAGCTTTCAGACCTGCCCCTCTCATCTATGTGGCTGGCCTGTACATCCATCTGGTCATCAGGATGGTGAGAGACAGACCCCATCACTATGGCAGCAGTTATATAACTAACCCACCCATCCACCTGCCATCCATCACCACAATGTCAGTTCCTGTGCTTACCTGCCCCCTTCTAGATGACGTAAAACAGACCACCACCCAATCCCCTCAATGACCTACCCCCACCAAAGGAAAGGTTTAAAAAGCATTCAACCTCAAGCAGCCACCACAATACTTTTGTTAAACTCTGGTCCAGCCATACTTTCATTGAGCTATGGCCCAGCCATGTTTTTTTCTAAGCTCTGGCTGCCTCCCCAATCTGGGGAGGTAAATCTCCTCTCTCTCTCAAATATACTTTCTTTGCATCTTACCCATGGCACCAACCTATCCCACAGACCTAACATTTTTACAGACCTAACAAGAACCAACACAGTAGTCCCTCCTGTGCAAGCCAAAAAGAACACTCAGGCTGCAATCATGCAGACAGAGCTTCTGCCTTTGTCTGTACCCCCTGGAAACCAGTTCATACGTTGCTCAGCAAGCGTTTGTTGTTGACTAATGAATTGATGTATCATTGCCTTTATTAGTACTCAAGACTATTTACTAAATGCCTGAAATGTGTAGTTATTGAGCCTAGAGTTGTAGAGAAGTTTGCATTTCTCCAGTTTGTAAAGCACATTCAGATTTTCCATCTAACTCTTCATATTGTTCCTCAAAACCACTTGGTTGGAACTAGGCTCTGGGACGTGGTCATTGCTATTGATGCTAACCTCACGGCTTAGAGGAATGCTGTAGGAAATGGCAGGAGGCGCCCAGCAGGCCAAGTCCAATGTTCTAACATTGTCCCACTTCACCTCTGATTTTATAGAGAAATACCAGCTGGCTTATTTAACCAAGCACCAATTCCAAGCAATTCCCATTCTCAAATGGACTGACTTTTAGATTCATTTTTCTGCAGGTTCTCTAAGCACCACCCCTCATCTCCTAAATATATGAGAGCAAGTCAGGCATGGTGGCTCATGCCTGTCATTCCAGCACTTTGGGAGGCTGAGGCAAGAGGATTTCCTGAGCCCACGGGTTTGAGACCAGCCTGGGCAACTTGGTGAGACCTCATCTCTACAGTAAATCAATTAAAAAAAAAAATTAGCCAGGCATGGTGGTGCACACCTGTAATTCCAGCTACTTGAAAGGCTGAAGCAGAAGTATTGCCTAAGTCCAGCAGGTCAAGGCTGCAGTGGCCATGAGCATGCCCCTGCACTCCAGCCTGGGAGACAGAGTGAGTCTCCGACTCAAAAAATATAATAATACTAATTTTTTTTTAATTAAAAAAAATTTTTTAAGAGCATTAAAAAAATAAGAGAGCAAAGCTGAAGATGTACTAGAAAGATTCAGAGTTGGTTTGTTTGTTCCCTTCTTGAGTTCACTCAGTGGCACTTGCACGTCAACAAAAACCCACTTGTGGCTAAAGTTTCCCACGCAGAGTTGCAGGCACTCAGTGTTCCCTCAGTAAGTGCCTCTCACTGTGTTCCTGGGAATCAGCACCACACCACACGGCTCTGCCAACTGCGTCACTTCTAGATTCTGGGCTTTGAAACCAAATAAAAATTGATATGTGTGTAATCACATTTGTTTAATTAAAGTAACACATCTGTGCAGTAAATATTCCAGCACGAGCTGGTCAATAGCAAATCCTCAGCATGTACAGTAGTAATTGACTAATGTAATTAAATGCATGTCAGAGTTTTAAAAGAAAATATAATGAGATTTCATCATTTTATATGTACAGGTAATTAGTTCTTAGGAATGTGAGTAAAAGCAAATTATCTACAGATTTGAACTATCAGCAGATAATTCAAATGACCTAGTTTAGGAGAGGAAATGGTATCTAAGAACTAGAGAAATTCAAACCAAAACAAACGGGTTCAAATATGAAGTCTGAAGGCTTTATGAAGGCTATGCTAAAAAATGAGCACGTATAATTCTGCTCAGCATGTTTTCAGCAAGTTTTTTCTTTGGATGAGTTGTGTCACAGTAAGGGTACCAGGATGGCATGAGGTCTCCGCTAGATCACACGCTTATTCTAGCTGTGTAGGTACCCAAGAACTTCCTAACACTGAGCTCTGGGTTATTATTATTTTAAGCAATCTTTCTTTTGTTTTGTTTTGTTTTTTGGAGACTTCAAGGTCTTGGTCTGTTGCCCAGGCTGGAGTGTAGCAGCACAATCAGAGCTCACTGCAGGCTCAAATTCCTGGGCTCAAGCAATCCTCTCACCTCAGCCCTCTGAGTAGCTAGGACTACAGGTGTGTGCCATCATGCCCAACTAAGTCTAATTTATTTTTTTAGAGATGGGATCTTGCTAAGTGGCCCAAGCTGGTCTTGAACTCCTGGCCTCAAGAGATCCTCCCACCTCTGCATCCCAGAGTGCTGAGATCACAGGCACGAGCCATCATGCCTGGCCTTTTCTGGTTTATTTTGTATTCAAGCTGACCCACCTCCTGCTACTTCTTAACAGTTTCTACTTAGTTTGAGCATCACCATCCTGCATTCTGGCTAGCCTGTGCATAGCCAGGGTTGTGGGAAGGACATCCAAGAGTAGGGAACAATATGAGCAGATGCAAGAATGTAGGAAGAACATGGTTTGTTTGGGGTGCAGCAAGGAATTCAGTCTGATTGGAGAAGAGTCCAGTAGAAGACAGTGAGGTGTGGCTGTCAAAATAGGCTGGAGTATGAAGGACAGAGACTTGATTAGAAGTCAAAAAGTTGGAGCAGCATTCTCTGAAGGCAACATGAAGTTGCTGAAGATGCTAACTTTTTTCTTTTCTTCTTTTCTTTTTGCTGCTTCACTCAACACTAATCATGCCAAATGCTTAGAAAATCCCAGCACTCAAATATAAACAAGCTACTCATAGAAACAGCCAAATCCTCAAAACCAAAGCCTGGCCATTTTGAAATTAGGGCCCTTTCTCTCCAGAACTGAAACTATCTGGATGCTTTTCTCAGCCTCTGAGTGATGCCCCCATTTCATTCCCACCTTCAAATGATGATGCCGGCCACAGTAGCAGTCAACTTTAAAGACTGTGGCTCTGGATTATGAATCTTGTCTAGTGTGAGTCTCATTGCCACTGCCAGATCAAGGGTGGGCAGTGACAGCATGAGCCAGTCCTATGCGTGTGAGTGTAGGTTTTCTGTATGTGGACACAGGCTGTTTGATTTTATCATGATTCTGTGTCAGAAAATAGCAGTGAGGGGACAGAACAACCACCACGAACACAAGACTTGTTCATCATTAAACATGTTCCTCACTATTTAGAGGGTGAAAGCATTTTCTAGTGACATGGCTGGTGGCTTGCCTCAGGGGTAATGTAACCTGCTTCCTGGTCTGCATCCCCTATTATCAGAGCCTTCCTTCTGTGGGACAGTTTATGGCGGTACATCAGTGTGATCCCCTGTGTAGGGTTTAATAGTTGGCAATTATTAATTCCTACAACAGCAACAAAAAAATACAACAGCCATAGTGATAAAAAGAAAACATACAGATTAAAAGAGACAGACATATCAATCATTAACAAAATAACTATTTAACAAATAACAAATTACTTATTTATCTCAAACTGAAAATTTCAATATATAAAACAATTGGAGAAGTATGAACACTTACTAGATATTTGTGCATAAGAAATTTTTGTTGCTTTCAGTGTGATAACTGTGTCACGGTTTTAACTGGTTAATGTTTTTCAAAAGAGCCCTTACATTTCAGAGATACACACCAAAATAGATACACAGATGATAGAGAACAATGATATCTGCATTTCCTTCAGAATAAAACCCAGGAGCGGGAGGAAAGGAGAGTAGGTAAAGATATGACTGAAAAAAGAGAGACCATGTGATGATAATTATTGGAGCTAGGAGACAAATACATAGGGCTCAATGTACTAGTCTCTTAACCTAATGACTGTATGTATTTACAATTTTTTTAATTTAAAAATATGATGATGGCTCTGATTTGTAGTCAGTCAAGAGCAAACTATCTTTCTGGGTTGTTGGTTTATGGTCAGACTTTGAAGTTGGACTGAGGCTGGAGTCTTGGGTTCCATTTGTGTTTAGGGTTATACATTTATAATTTATCAGGCATTGAGCAACCTAGGACCAAAGAAAGGGTCCAGGAGTGGATAGAGCAAGGTATAAACTGCATGATCTTGATGATGGGCCACCTTAGAGTCTGGACTTAGGATTAGTCTATTGCTAAATTTAGTGATTGCTCAGAATCTGGAACTAAGTAGACACTGACTGTAGCCAAAGTAGGAGGCCATTCTTTCTAAAATTAAAGACGGTCTATGCCTTCAATTAGAGGATTATGTATCTCTAGAGATAAAATTAAAATCTGTGACCAAATGGAGAGGAAATTTTAGATGTTCTCTGTGGCAATGTTGGGTGGATGGCATGTGGGTCCTGGTGTGGAACCATGTCAGTGATTGAAGAGACTTAGAAACCCGCATGCAGTAGAGGTCGAGTCAGCTATAACCGATATCAGGGAGCTTCTTTGTGACTGATTTCAGGGAGCTTATTTGGGCGAAGGTAGTCTATAGCTCAGTTTCTCACTGGTGTTAGGAGATTGTTTCACATTCTGAGATAAACATTAGTATCACCTGAGGAAGGAGGAAGTATAAAAATGCCAATGTATCGGACCCAGCGAAGCCCATATCCTGGTACTCTGAGGTCAGGTCCAAGTTTTTGTAAGTATCTCTGAGTTTGGGTATTAGAGAGTGACCAGACTAAGTGATCCATTGTATCTGAAGTTGAAGAGTGTCCCTGGAGTTGCAAGTGTAAAAGGTCAATCAGTAGCTATATAATATAAAAATGTGTAGGTCTCCAGAATGCTGCAGCAAATTTACTTTATTATCACTGTGTTCTAATCCTGGGAGCCCTGATTCAGACCACACAAAAGCACATGTAAATAACATGATGTCTTGATTTAAAATAAGGCTTCCAACCTACCTATCTATATGGCAAATGTTGGAGTTGTTTAAACTGAAGTGAGAATGGGTTTCTCCACTGAGAAGACACAAGATCTAAAGCCTATGGTCATTCAAAAGATTATGGATAAAATGGTCCATTAGGAAACTGAATCCCTAATGTTAGCCTCAGTTGATCCCTTGCCAGTCCACTTAGCAAGAAATGGTCAATAGCACTATATAGAGCAAAAAGTATAATAGGCACTGGGCTCGGTGGCTCAGCCTGTAATCCCACGCTTTGGGAGGCTGAGGTGAGTGAATTGCCTGAGCCCGTGGGTTCGAAACCCACCTGGGCAACTTGGCGGGACCTCATCTCTACAATAAATCAAAAAAATTAGCCAGGCGTGGTAGTGTGCTCCTGTAGTTCCAGATACTTGGAAGGCTGAGATGGAAGGATTGCCAGAGCCCATCAGGTCGAGGCTGCGGTGGCTGGGAGCATGCTACTGCACTCCAGTCTGGGTGATGGAGTGAGACTCCAACTCAAAAAAAAAAAAAAAAAAGAAAAAGTATAATAGGCAATGGAATTGTGTGGAAAGAAAGTCATGAGTTTTATAAGTTTAAATGGTGGAAGAGGGGTGTCTTAGTTCATTTAGTGCTTATGTGACAGAATGCTTGAGACTGGGTCTTTTTTTTTTAGAGATTTATTTGGCTCATGATTCTAATGGCTAGAAAGTAAAGACTGGACAGTTTCATCTGCTGAGAACCTCATGCTGCTTCGACTCATGATGGAAAGAGGAAGCCCATGTGTGTAAGAGATCACATAAGAAGAGGGAGAAACTAAGAAAGCCAGTGTCTTTTTAACAATCGACTCTCCTGGGAACTAAGCTATTCCCTTGAGAGCTAAAACTCACTCATTCCCAGGGAGGCCATTAGTCTATTCAGAAGATTTATCTCCATCACCCAAACACCTCCCATTAAACTCCATCTCCCAACACTGACATGTTGGGGATCACATTTCAACATGAATTTTGATGAGAACAAACCACATCCAAACCATAGTAGAAGGAGAGAGAAAATATGCATCTCCTAGCTTGTCTTTAATCAGCAAATGCTTCCTTGAAGAGGTAAAATTCTGCTACTCAACACACTACTCTTGAGTCTATTTAATCAGTCTTTAACATCCTCAATGTATACCTATGCTTTGCACCTATGAAGATATCTAAGTCATGTCTGTGTCCATAAGAAGCTTTTAACCTAGGACAGTAGAGGTTCAGCATCAGCTGGATGGGGGAAATGTGAAAAATGATGTGATCAGGTGGCAACACTACTAGATTGATGACCCCTGTCAACTTCAAGGGATTCAAATGGTCTTCCAGCATCTCATTCGTAATAATTAGTCATTGTTTTCCTCCCAGATGGCTTCTGATACATAGAACTCGTCCAATGCTTTCTTACACCAGTCCTGAGACCACCAGCAGGTGTCCCACAATTCCTTTGGGGTGCCCTATACTCCATTAAAATCCTAAACATTGAAGAGCACAGAGAAGAGGCAGGTATGAGATGAAATGTTCCAGGAGAAGCTCACAGAAGTGGGAGATAGAGTAGATTGGCCAGAGTCATTGGGGGTGTCACACACGATAGTTATCATTTTCCCTTCCTACAAACAGAATCCCAATTTAATTTAGGGAGATAATGCACCCAGTTTCAAAGACCATATCCTGGTCTTCCTTGCTATTAGATGCGATTATGTGACACAGCATAACTAAAGATATATTAGTAAAATTCTACTAGAGGTATATAGAAAACACTCCCTTCTTTACTCATACATTCTAAGTTCCAAACCAATCTTTTTTTTTCAGTAAAGACAAGAACCTTGAAATCATCAGTTCATGGACAATAACATACTTGAGCCTGTCCCAGAATTAAATACATTCTTCTGTATCATTATTCTCCAGTTACTGACAAGGAAAGAAATCTGTTCTATTCAAGAATCTTTGTTAGTCCACTCAGGCTGCCAAAACAATATCCCATAAATTGGGTTACCTATAAACAACAAAAATTTATTTTCACAGTTCCTGAGTCTGAGAAGTCCAAGATCAAGGAGTTGGCAGATTCAGTGTCTGCTAAGGGCCCGCTTTCTCCTCGATGGAAATTTCTCACTCTGTTCACACTTGGGCAAGACAAGTTCACTTGGCCCTCTTTCATAAGGACAGTTATCTCATTTATAAGGACTCTTCCTGCATGATGTATTCACTTCTCAAAGGCTCCACCTCTTAATATTATCATCTTGGGGGTTAGGATTTCAACCCATAAATTTTGGGGAGACATAAACCTTCAGACAATAACAGAGCCACTACTAGGTCTGTGCTGGAGCCTAGGATGATGCTATGACCTAGCACTAGATCTAGCCATTGCACATTTCCATCTAGGAGTCTTGACAGGAGTCCCTGAGCATCAGAAGAAACACCTCTTACCCCAGTGCTTCTCCAACCACAACTACACCAGGAAAGGGACATGACCTAACCTCACCTCATCAGTGAATTTATGAAATCTGCAATGAAAATGAGGAAGAGTGTGCAGATAATCTGCAGAAGCTTCCTAAAGAATAAAAATGGATGTGGCAAAAGCTAGGACATGCTGCTTTCTAGGTTCCAAAGGCAACTCTTTCATCTTCATTTTGAATTAGTTGAGGTCACAGAAAGTCAAGGGTTGAGAAGGAATGGCTAGACTCAGAGTTTGTGCCAGTGACTTGTGAAAGTCGCCAGACCATGAGGCTACAAAAGCAGACCAGATACCAGATACCGGCATGCCTTCTGCAGGCAACCAAAGGGAGTCCTTGGCTGAGTAAAAATGGACCAAGGAGATAGGACTAGACCTCCAACACCTCCATTTACCAAGGTTGGACCTTCAATAATAACTTTCCAATTCTACCTTCAAAACTATCGGGAACCAAAACAAACACAGCTCTCATGAAAACTGGGTTACTTAGAAATAGGAACTGGGAATGGAGGAAAGTCAGGTGACCTCTGATAGCAAAAGTTAGAGCAAATGAGAAACAAAAGTCTACCATTTTAAAGGCCAACTGTCAATAGCTAAATAAGGTCCATGAATCCTAATGGGAGAAGAAAATCAGAGAGACTCCTTTGTCTTCAAAGAACAAGGCCCAGAGTGGAGAGCAGGCAAGACTCTAGAGGAGGAAGTGTGTCCTCATCTGTAGTAGGAAAGATAACTGTGACAGTTAAGCTCAGATAACAACAAACCCATGTAACCAGTATTATCGGTACTTGACAATTATATTATTATTATTATTATCATCATCACCATCTGTTGATTCAGATGAGGAAGCTGAAAGTCTGCACAATACTTAGGTAGACAGCAAGTGGCAGACATAGGATCAAAGCTAGGGCTATAACTCCAAAGCCTGAATTATTGTCTCTACTCTTTTGTGTCTTTAATTGCATGGTAAAACAAATTCAGATAAAGAGAGAGATAGAAAAACAGTCAGTGTGTGTGTGTGTGTGTGTGTGTGTGTGTGTGTGTGTGTGTGTGTGTAAGGAGAGGAGGAAAAGGCAGAGGGTCAGTCAGAAGAAAATGATAAGAGTAATGGGTAAGCCTGAATGTCTAGCTGAGAGGTTTTCAGTCAATCTGACAGTAAAGATCCATTGTAACTCCTTGAACCAGGTCAGAGACCATAAAAGTGGTGCTGTGGATACTTAATCTTGCAGGGATAATTGAAAGATAAAAGCTTTGGGAACTGTGCACTCAAGGTTCAAGAATCAGGGTTACCTGAGTTCTCTTCCTTGGCCACTGAGTCAAGAGTAACCACATAGTTTCTCTGTCAATTTCTCCCTTCAGGCTTGTTGTTTCCCATTTCTAGGAGGAAGTAAAGGTCACCAGTTATGATCACTTGTATTGGAATTCAAACCTCTGAAAGAAGTTTTCTCCTTAAAAACACAGTGATATGTTCAGTCCTCGCTGGTCCTCATTTGATATGAAAGGGAAATGTCACAAGCAGTACTCTCACACCAGCTGTATTCTGGGCCTAAAGGTAATCTCCCATCTAAAGGGGAAATCCTATAAACAGAGCCAAGTATAGCAGGCAGCTCTATATCTTAGAAGATGGGACCCTTTCAGAACAGAACTTGGAATCGATGTTTCCAGCTTCTCCTCCAATTCTGCGATATTATGTGGATGAGATTCTCATTTTTTAAAATGTGTCAGGTCCAGCCTTCTGCCTTTAAAGCAGACCTGCGCTCCTGGAGGAAGCTCAGTTCCTGGAGCTTGCCAAACTCTTTGCATTCCAGGGACTTGGCACTTGCTGTTTCCTCTTCCTGGATGGTTCTTCTACTCGCTTTTTTCAAAGCTGGCTCATTCTCTTCCTCCAGGTACTTGCTTTACATCTCTTTTGCTCATAGAGGGCTTTCTCAGCTGCCTACTTAAGTGTATTGCCCTGTTTGTGTATTTTCTTGTTTGCTTCTTTGCTTGTTTTCTTCATCTTAGAACCTTGGTTATATTCCACATGAATCTTATCACACTCTGATGAGTTTATAAGTTTGTTTGCTGTCTTGGTGCTTGTCTCCCCAACTATAATACTAACTCCACAGATTGTTTCCTGCTAGATCACCAGGATGTTGCACAATGTCTAGCACATAGCAGGTAATCAAGAAATACTGGATGGATGGAAGGAAGTTTAGATGGATGGATGATAAATAGATGGATGATGGATGGATGAGTGGATGGATGGAAGACCGAATAAATATTTTATGTATTAAGTGTGCCATGTAAAAAGAAGGCTATGAGGTCAAATGGACTTGGAGAATATGTTCTCCCTTCTTAGAGACTCACAGTGCACATTAACAATTTAAAGGATAAGAAAATTCCCCAGTAAGAAAAAATTTAATTCTATTTAGCCCAGTATTTCCTAAAGTTATTTTAGCTCAAAATACTTCTTTTTTCATAGTACACTTACTTTAACATCCTGCCAAAGAGTGTTCCTTGAAACACCAGTTTGAAAAATCTGCTCCTGTATAACCATTGCCATGTTGAATAGTAATTATTTTTTAACTTTATTTCCAGGCTGTGAGGTCCCTAAAGATATAGACTGAGGCTTGTTCATCTTCATGTCCTCAGTGTATAGGGCAGTGACAGGCACAGAGCAAATAACTGAGTGCCTGAGAATGGAGGGGAAAGAAAGAGGGAGAAAGGAAAAAAGGAATGGAGAGAGGGAGAGAGGGAGGGAGAGAGGATGAATGTAGCTTGTGTTAGTAAGTAATTACTTCCTGATATGTACTTCAGTTGACTGTGAGGCAAATAATAAAATGCTAATGATGACCTTACTATGTCAGAAGTTAGGATTACATTAACCATCTCAGATAAATTTTAGATTAATAATTGACCTAGGGTTAGGATTTAGGGTTAATTCATAATAAACACCTCCCTAACCCCCATCCCCTAACACACACACATAGCATTCTTATGCTGAGCTCTCTCCTGTGTCTGAGAGTCAGATAATTACTATATTTAGAGAGTGTTAGCAACAGTATTACATACTAGTTAAGAATATAGGTTCTGAAGTCAAATCCAACTTCACCTTTAGTAGCTGTGTGAACTTAGACAAAGTACTTAACCTTTCTAAAACTTAATGTCCTCACCTATAAAATACAGATAGCAATAGTGTATAATTACAGTGCTGTGGTAGATATTAACTAAGAAAAACTTATATGGGCATAGTACTTGGCTTGAAGCAAGTAACCAATAAACAACTACTAACTCAACTCCTGAAGGAGGACTTCCTTCCTAATAATGACTCAGGAGTGAAGGCATTTCATCTCCTGGATGGATTGCCTTTAGAAGAATACCTAGGGAAATACCTAACTCAGAAGAGCAGTGTTCTACTTGTAAGATTTCAGGCCCATAGAGGGGCAATTTCAGGGAATGAGGTTCTCCAATCTTATACCAAGATTCTATATCTGCTTTGGACACCTTGGGAAATTGCACATGACCTCAATTCTTCTAGCACTTTGTAGTTGTTCTCTGCACCACAAGTTCAGTGGGAAATTAATCATGAGCATACTTTCTCCAGAGAAAATTCAACCCAAACTGGCTTGGAGCCAGCTTTGTCCCTTCCTCCTTTGTAATCAGGTGGGATGCATTCCTGTTTTTTCCACTGCTTATGAGGATTTGTGAATTACAAACACAAGTAACCTCTACCTGCACAGCATCTATATGTACCTTAGGGACAGGAGGTGTTGGAGGGACCACAAGTGACCAGAGTATGTACATGGTCTTAACCTAGGATGGAATTAAGGAGGAGTGGGCTACACAGGGGTTGTGATTAAAATTTCAGCACCTACCCAGGACTGACACAAAATAAATACACAAGAAATACTAAAACAAATTGAATATGCAAGAACACTATCTAAGAATTTCTATTTTTGAAGAGGGTTTACATTCAGAATGAAAACGATTTTCCCTTTCTGATTTCAAATGTGTCCCAGTTATGGCCCCAGTGGATGAGTTACCACTCAAAAGGCTGAAAGAAACTCAGAGAATAATATCATTCCCCTGACCCTAGACAAGATTCACCTTAAATCAGCTTAAATAGTCTTTACCTTTATTTTAAATAAACTTAAGACTCATCTAGAAAATCCCAGACACTTGGAGGTGGAAGGATCTCCTTCCTGAAATCCAACATCTTTGACAGATGGTTGTACAGGCTTGAAGGGAGGAGGAGGATGAGTTCAAGAACTTCATCCCACATCTCTATTCTTTAGAAAGTTAGTTCTCGTGTCAAGCTGAAATCTGCTTCACTGTCACTTCCATCTGCTGTTCCAGTTCTGCCATTTGGAGCCACACAGGACATGTCTGCTTTCTTCCATTTGACACCCTTTCATTCCTGACCTCCACCTCCCATTGTCTCTCCTCTGCATTATGCATCCGCCTTCTCTTTGAGAATTGCCCACATGCTGTGATTTCCATATCCTTTACCATGCCAATAGCCTCCCTATGAAGCCGCCATTTGGTTATTGTCTGTCTTAAAGTATGTCTCTTAGAACTAAGTCCAATGCCCCAGATATGTTCAAGCCCACACAGAGCACTGAGAAAATCAGTAGTAAAGAACAACAGCTTTTAAGTCAGATCCATTTGGGTCTACCGAGTCCTAGCTCTGTGTCCTGGCACAAGTGAAACTCTCTGAACCTAAGTTTCTCCAACCACAAAACAGACATGAAGATAAGATTGTCAAGAGTTGTAGTCACATATAAAAAAGCAATAAGGACAGTACCTGGTACATGGTTAGTGCAACATAAATGGTGGCCATGATGAATGTTAATGTTCTTGTATTATTAGACGTGATAGCCCATTACTCATGTAAAATTTTAACAGCTATTCATGCTGTTAATTCACAATGTCAATCAAAACATAATTTTTTCTATAAATTGTTGTCAAGAAACATCTCACTCAACTTGCATTTGTGCAACATGATATTTGAGTCTAAATTCAGAATTTTTCTGTATTCATGTTTATCTTTTGGCTGATTACTCTGACATACACCTGTCATTTTTTATGGACATGAAAGAAGAGAACCACAGTAATGACTACACACAGAGTCTGGAAACCCCTGTAATATAAGCAGAACCCCTAACTATTGTCTCATGGTTTCTTTTCCCACCTGGGACTCTGGTGTTCAAACTTCCACCATCAGGAATTTAGCCCATGGGTTCATTCAACAAGTTAAATACATATTCACTGAATGTCTTCTCTGTGACAATATCCTCTCTTGACTGAGGTCATGCAGTACATAAGATAGGCCAGACCTCAGTTCTCATGAAGCATACATTACAGAGGAGGGGATAGACCAACCCATATAAGAAGGGGCCCAGAACATTGTGGACACAGTAAGGAAGAAAAATTCTCTACAACAGCAGGTGAGTGAACCATTGTCTGATGAGGTAGACCCTGGACTTCTGATTCTAGATTTACTCCACAGAAAAAGGTGGAATAACCAACCAATTCCCATCTCAGTTCTAGAACTCACATAACCAGTAGAGAAGAAGTGCATACTCTAGGTAAGTGCAGACCATGCTAAGTGTTATGAAGAAACAAAGCAGATGGCAAGATGGAGAGCAATGTGAGTGGGGAGAGGATCACTAGACTGAGTGGTTCCAGAAGTCACCCTCTACCTAACACAAGGCTAGGAGCTGCCAGACCCAACAAATGCATGAGTCAGCAGTTCCTTGCTCTGTTTGATTGTTCCTTTTTTTAATAAACACGAGTAACAACACAATGCATGCCATTAGAGGTAGTAAATTGCTCTACCTTTGACACTTCCAAAAGCCTGCTCAGGTTGCCTACCCACAGCAAGCTCCTTTGGCTTGTGAGACAGAGCCTCTTTTGCTGTTGCCAGGAATGACAGCAGCTTAGAGTGGTAATCTGGAATATCACATGTTCTTTGGAAGTTAAGGGAGCAGTTAAGATGGGAAAACACATTTCTACTAAATTGGTTCACTTGGGAAACAAAGTCTTATGAGATCCATAAGGAGCTGGACACAGTACACTTGCTTGGTAGGAAAGAGTCTGGGAGTTGTTTTTCTAGAGTTCATACCAGGGAGGGCCCAAACTCATTGCCTGAATCTCTCTAGTTCAGTGTCAGAGCACCACTCTCACTGGACAATTTGATGTCTCATGAAAAGAGACCTCCCCCTTTCTTAATCAAAAGATTAGCGGTACACTGGAGAAAGGCTTATTATTTAAGCTATTCTCTCCGGGGGTTCTGGGTGAATTGCCCTTTAATAGCAGCTTGTGCGACTTTTTCCCCAGGATGGCTTCTTGCTATCTAAGTACAGGACTTCACTGTTTCCAAAACCTCACTGAAAAAAAAAATTGAGAAAGAGAGAAAAACTAGCAAGGGTAACTGATAAATATACCTTTCTCAGAATCCAGGAACACTCTCCACTGATTATGTAAACTCTGGAGCTGAGGTGGGAATTGGTTGATTACTCCACACTTTCCTGTAATCTTGAATCAGAAGTCCAAGGCCTATCTCATCAGAGACTGGCCCCCTCACCTGCTATTACAGAGGGGTTTTCTTTCTCAGGTGACCAGGCTGCTCTGGACCCCCACCTCATCCCTCAATAAAAAACTCCTCACTTATGCCTTTGACATTTACTCTCAGAATACAGCATTCTTGGAATAATGCTTCACCTTGTCCATGTTTCCAGATATATGGATGTAAATCCATAGAAAACTCTCTGGAAATATTCATACAAAATGCTCACAGTCATTACCTCTAGGGAAAGAGTTTGAGTTCAAGAAAGGGTGGTCAAACAGGAATTTTTAAAAAATCTGTAGTTTTAATATTTGGAAGGAAGATGTTTTCAGGAATTACTTGTACAATATAAATTAATTGTATTAAAAAAAAACCACTACCAGCAATTGGGCAGAAATAAACCAGATAGACTACAAGGCAAAACAAAACAGAAAAACAAAAATAGACTTGAGTTTTTCCTACACAGCACTAAATATGGGAATAAGAGAAATACAGAGAATCTGAAGGGAAATTTTATAATCAGGCAAGTGATTATTTGGTGAACACAATGAAACAACATATCTTCCATATAAAATTGCTAAAAAACATATCAGTTATTCCTATAAGGAACTGTGTTAAATAACTTAGAATAAAAGAGCAGGGTTCAGAGGGAATGATGGCAAGTCTTGAAAGCATTTAAATGTGGAATTAAGTCTAAATAGTTATAGGAAATGTGAATTCAAAACAAAATAAAAGCATCTTTATTTGAAAGAATATACATATTGTAAAAATAAGTAATTATTAAAATTCCTCCAACAACCACAAAAAAAGCAGGAAGTGGATGAAGTTAAAACCATGGTATGAAGTAAAATGGTACTAATGTCCTTATCCACAGAGTAGGCAATTGACAGTTTCTGTTTCACTTGAGCAAGTCACTTAAACTTTGTGTCTCTGAGTCCTACAGTGAGGACTAAATTAATGCATATATGTTTATTCCTCATGTAGCATGGCCTATATTAAGAGCTCAATAAACATTAGCTGATAATTATAATTATTATTATTACATTGACTTGGATACATCTAAAACTATAGGCTCAAATATATACTAAGGTACTCAATTTATAACTATTAAAAAACAAATGCATATTGAGTAATTCACAAGAGAAAACAAAAGTAAATAAAATACCATCTATAGTTGCATAACAGAAATCCAAAAAGCAAAGGGAAATAATATATAAAAAGCATAAAGTAAAGGTAAAATGATTACAAATGGACATATTATGTTGGTTAGTGCGGGGGATCAGCCCCTGCAAAGAGAATTAGGAGGTCCCTTGGAAGATGTGGCAGTGTCAGCAAGTATTCTGGGAGAATAGAAGGGAAGAAAGAGATTGGACTCTGTCTAGTGCAGAAGCCATTTATTGGGAACAAACGTGAGTCTTTTATCCCAAATTTTCACATGTTAAATCACAAGACTTTCACGTGAGCACGAAGCCAGGTAGGTGAGGGGCGTCCCTCACCCACCAGGCATTTCCTTAGGAATGAGGAAGGACAATCCCAATCAAATCACAAGAGTTTTGCGTGAACGCAAAGCCAGGTGGGTGGAAGGCATCCTCACCCACCAGGCATTTTCCTTAGCATGAGAAAGGACAATCTTAATCAAATCACATAAGTTTTACATGAACACAAAGCCAGGTGGGTCGGGGGCATCCCCGCCCACCAGGCGTTTTCCCCAAGCATGAGGAAGGATAATCCCAAAGTTATCTCACTGTTCCTCATGCTTGGTTTATATTCCTCAAAAGCAATATAACTGACTGAAATCCTAATATCTTTCTTATCTGTGCTAATTTTACCTGTACTATAAACAACTCTTAATTATAGCTCAAACCAGTTCCTATAGAATGTGGCCCAGCCCAAGAATCAAGCTGGGCCACTTCCAGGAACAGTTGATTATGATCTCTTAACAAAATGGCTATCCTAAAATCCTATGTATCTACCTTAATTTCTATAAAAGTTTCTAATTCCTAATCCTGATATATAAGGCTGATTGTCAGCAATAAATCTTCTAAAATAAAACCCAAATACAAACTGTAATTGTACTAAAGCCAAAACTGCAATTAGTAGAAAGTGGGAACAAAGAAATTTCTAAAGTTAGCGGTATTCTTATAAAATCTTAAAGTATCATGTTTGATCATGCTTGAACTAACATAATTCCCTCACGCAGCATGACCTATCCTACAATACTTTCTATGAATAAAATAAATTCAGTTTCTATTAGAAGTAGAAAAAACTTATATTAATTGTAACTAAAGAACCAGTTTAAAAGAATGCAGCCCTGTCCAAAGTGGACGCTGGGCCCTTAGGAATGTGACCCAGCCCAGAGTTCACACTGGGTCATTTCTGGTAACACTAGATAATCATCTATACCATCTAAAACTGGAAACAACTCTCTCAATGTATGTACTAATTCTACAAATACATTTATAAATTTTATAAAGAAGCTTGTATCATGCATAAGCTCCCGAATGTGATCTGAGTTTGAACTGTGTTAAGTTTAAAGCCAAAACCGTAGTCTGTGAGAAATGGGAACATTGGATCCCTAGAGTCAGCCATGCCTGTCATATTCTCAGAACTTCATGTTTAGATCATCAAAATTCCTGCCAGTGGGTAATGCTAAACAACAAGGAAAGGAGGAGGGAATGGGCCTTCAGCTCCTGAACCAGCCTGGTGGTCTCAAGGTCTGCAGCCCGCCTGGATCCCTAATGCTCAGGCAGGCCTCCACAGCCGGCTCCCAACAGATTAGGTGTTCTTGCTTTAAGCAGCTGAAATCCTTATTTAAATTGCCTTAAACAACAATAAAAACAGCCTTGTTTTATGGAGCAAAATCACAAGATGTAGGACAACCACTAGACCATTGATTTAGAAGCTCGGGCATACCTTCAAGAGTCCTGATTCTTCCCATCTCTTTGCTCCGCCATCCTTGTGAGGACTTCACTCCCAGGCAAGCAGCAAGATTGTTGTCTATGACATTTCCAAGAGCACCAATAAAATGTGACAAGGTTCTGCAGAGGAAAAAAAATCCTTTCCTGTGGCTTACTTAGGAGCAATTACATTTTCTCCATAAAAGTAACCAAATCCATTTCCTTTCTCAATGGTTGTCCAGAATTAAGTTACTTGCCCATTCCTGAGCCAGTCACTGTCACAAAGCTGGAATTAGACTTTGACCCACCTGCTTGCTCTGGGAGCAAGAGCAGAGTCAGATTTTTCTGGGAGAAAGGGGTAAATTTCTATAAATATCTGGGCTCCCTGAAGACAGAACAGGAGGGAACAGATTTCTGGGTAGGGAACAGCAATGTTCACCATCTGGATCAATTTTGAAAATTACTATCAGTGTCATTAAGTTCCTCATTAATAGAGAAAGGCTTTATATGTTTGGTCAAAATACAAAGTACACAAGCTACAACTCGAATAAGTTCAGAAATAAAGGTTAAACACTTTGCCAAGACACATACACACAAAAGGGAAATGGATAGAAATTGCAAATAGAGCATTAAGTAGGCCAAGAGGGGCATTTTAGATTGATTGCAGGTGTAATCCACAATTAAGATATAACAAATGCGCCTCCTCATCTCACATTATATTATAGCAACATGGGACAAAAAGCAAAATCTCTGACTAATGCCAGAAGACTGAGAGCCATATAGTAACCACAGAAGAGTTAGACACATTTCTCCCAGGTTTTGGCTGATCATATTGTTAGAAAAGTGTGGAGGGCTCTAAATAATAGAATTAATAACATTTAGTTAAAGCATTTCTACTTTAAATGTCTTCTAACTCTGCTAGTCTGGGCTAAAATAAAATTTAATTGATGGTTCCAGTCATGATCACTGTAAGCACCCACCTGCATGGGCAGGCAAAAGTGCCCCCAAGGTGCCTCCCTGATATTCCTTACAGCTCCTCAGGGTTCCTACCTCTAGGGTAGCCTCATCAATACCAAGGACCAAGGCCTCCTGTCCATCCCCTCCCACTGCCTCCAGCTGTCTAGCCAACATCTTTGTTGCAGCTGGGCCTAGTGAGGTTCAGCTAGGCTACCTATTCACCTTGGCAGAGGCCTCACTTCCCCATCCCTCCCTGCATAGGTCTAGAACACACCTTTCTTTTAAAACCCAAAACCAAGAGCAGACAACAGCCTTTAACAAGGATTCACCAATAATTCATTAAGAGAGAAGGAGAGCAGCAACTATTCTGAAGGTCCCTGACGCAGGCCTGCCCTTGGAATCTCTCCAGCCACCCTTCATGCCCTGCTTTACCCTGTCCCTGAGAGTCACCTTTCTGTCCAGTTGTGTGCTAGTGTACTAGCCCAGGCTCAGCTCAGCCTACCCTGCCTTGACCCCTGTCCCCATCACTGGCAGACCATGGGAAGGTCCATCAGCTTCAGATGAAATCATTCCTCCTCCAAGGCGGTTTCTCCGGCCTGCTGGTCCCATTAAAGAAACTATACAGTTTTTACTTTCCATCTATCATGCTTTCAGAACTCTTAGAACTAAATTTTATCTTGAGTATCCCATTACAGACATAAATCTAGCTATCAGTACTACCAACAGAGAATACTGTGTCTTTTCAAATACACATGAAGCATGACAAAAATGCATACTATACTAAACCACAATAAAAATCTGAATAAATTGCCTAATGGAGAAATTTTGCAAGTGAATAGCAAAAAGCAGAAGCAACAAAATATAACCACTTGGAAAATTAAAATGTATGCCTAAATCCCACTGGGATTAAATTTTTAAGTGACTATTTAGAAAACTATAATAAATAGAAAATGATATGTAAAAACCGCCTATTAAAACCAAAATATTTTCAGTGTTAACTCTGAGGACTTAAATGTCTACAAAATTCAAAATGAAATATAAAAATAAATGAAAAAATTCAATTTATTTATCAGAAGGAAAATAAAATAAACCTAAGAAAAGCAGAAATTTAAAAATGAATTAGAAATGAGAAAATTGATAAACCCTAGAAATAAATCTTTGGAAGGAAAATTCAAATAGCTAAATATCTAACAAGTATATTCAAGTAAGCAATAAAGAAGACATAAAAAACAAAAACTTAGAAATGAAGAAGCAAATATGTCATTAAAATATGTATACAACAATGATGAAATGGGCAACTTACTAGAACAATGTAAGTGAATCAAAACCTAATCATAAAGAGAAAAACTATCTGAAATGATGAAAAACACTGAGAAAAATCTCAAAAGAAAAATATGTATTACCTCCTGAGTGGCATAGAAAAATGTGTGAGCTCTTTAAAATCTCAAGAAATATAGACAATGCTGTATGAAATACTTGAGAGTACATTTTTTAATGGAAAATTTCCATATGGTTTTTCATAACACTAATAGTCAAGCTTGGCAAGGAAGACAGACTCTTAAATACACACACATACACACATACATGCATAATCACAAGCACACACACTTCTAGACACCAATTACTGGCAATACAAATGCAAAAATTCCAAATAAAATATCAGCATAAATCAAAATCATAAGTATACTGAAAATATTCAACAAAATATATGATCAGGAAATTGTGACTTCAGTAATTGAAAGACTTTTTTCAGTTTCAGCAATCTACCAACATCTTATTAGTTTTTAAAGAAAATTATATTTAAATTAAAACATTTAAAAAAAAGTAATATATTTTTAATCGATATTTTTTTATTTTGATATTGGGGGTACAGTTAAGGGTTAGGTATACAAATATGCTTCATTCAGGCCCCCTTGTTGGTAATTGGTATCTCTCCGTCTCCAGACAGATGTTTACTACCATTAGTCCCATCCCCACCCCATAGTTTCCCAACACTGTCAGTCATTTTCTTATAGGAGTGCATTGACGATCAAGGTCCACTATATGAGTGAGAGTATGTGGTACTCAGATCTTTGTTTCTGTGAGAGGTCACTTAGTATTATAGACTCTAGCTCCATCCAGGTTGCTGCAAAATTCATGATTTTGTTCTTTTTTATGGCTGCATAGTATTCCATCGTGTATATGTACCACATTTTTTTAATCCAGTCCTCTTTTGATGGACTGGATTGGTTGGTTGCAGTTTCTTGCTATTGTGAACAATGCTGCAATAAACCTTTACATGCAGGTATCTTTTCTATAGAGTGATTTGAGTTCTTCAGGATATATTCCCAATAGGGGGATTGCAGGGTCAATATGGGAGGTTGATGTTTAGAGCTTTTAGGAATTGCTACACTGCTTTCCACAGAGGTTGCACTAGTTTACATTTCCACTAACAGTGTAGCAGTGTCCCTTTTCACCACAACCTCTCCAGCAGCTGTTATTTTTTGAGTTGTTGATAATTGCCATTCTGACTGGAGTTAGGTGGTATCTCAGTGTGGTTTTGATTTGCTTCTCTCTGATGATTAATGAGGTTGAGCATGTCTTCATGTGTCTGTTGACTGATCAGATGTCTTCCTTTGTGAAGTGTTTGTTCATATCTTTTGCCCACTTTATAGCGGGGTTGTTTGTTTTTTTCTTTTCAGCATGTTTGAGTTCCTTGTAGATCCAGGATGTTAAGCCTTTGTCAGACCTGGAGTTGGCAAATACTTTTTCCCATTCTGTAGGCTGTCTTCCTGCTCTCTTGATGGTTTCTTTGGCTTTGCAAAAGCTTGTCAGTTTAATGAGGTCCCACTTGTCTATCTTATCCCTTATGTCCTGTAGGTTTCAAATTTTGTTCAGGAAGTGGATGCCAGTTCCAATTTCCATGAGGGTATGTCCTTCATTTTCTAAGGTTCTTATGGTTTGAGGTTTTATATTTAGGTCTTTGATCCATTTGGAGTTGATTTTTGTGTATGGGGATAGATAGGGGTTCTGTTTCAATCTTCTGCATGTGGTCAGCCAGTTTTCCCAGCACCATTTACTGAATGGGTTCTCCTCTCCCCAGTGGTAGGTGGTGGAGGCTTTGGCAAAGATAGAGTTGGTTGAGAAATTGAGGTCTTGCCTCTGGAATCTCAATTCTATTCCATTGGTCTATATGCCTGTTCCTATACCAATACCATGCTTTATAGTAAAGTTTGAAGTCTGGTAATGTGATACCACCTGCTTTGTCTTTTTTTTGTTTGTTTTTTTTTTTTTGTTTTTTTTGCTTAGGATTGTTCTGGCAATTCTTGGTCGTTTGTGTTTCCATATGAATTCCTGTGTTGTTTTTTCTAGGTCTGAGAAGAATGTTGCTGGTTATTTGATAGGTATTTCATTGAATCTGTAGATTGCCTTAGGTAAGATGGACATCTTTACAATGTTGATTCTTCCAATCCATGAGCATGGGATATTTTTCCACTTGTTTGTGTCATCTTTGATTTCTTTAAGCAGAGTTTTGTAGCTTTCATTGTAGAGGTCTTTCACGTCTCTAGTTAGGAAGACACCAAGGTGTTTCATTTTTTTTTGTGGCTATTTTGAATGGAATTGTGCTTCTTATTTGGGTTTTTGTTTGATTATTATTTGTGTAAAGAAATGCAATTGTCTTTTGCACATTTCTTTTATATCCTGAGACTTTGCCGAAGGCCTTTATCAGTGTAAGGAGGTTTTTGACAGATTCTCTTGGGTTTTCTTTTTTTTTTTTTTTTTTGAGTTGGAGTCTCACTCTGTCACCCAGACTGGAGTACAGTGGTCACTCCCAGTCACCACAGTCTCGACCTGCTGGGCTCCGGTGATCCTTCCGCCTCAGCCTTCCAAGTAGCCGGAATTACAGGCATGCATTACCACACCCGGCTGATTTTTTGATTTATTGTAGAGATGAGATCTCGCTGCCCAGGTGAGTCTCAAACCCGCAGGCTCAGGCAATCCACTCACCTCAGCCTCCCAAAGGCGCAGGATTACAGGCTGAGTCACCGAGCCTGTCTCTCTTGGGTTTTCAAGGTATACGATCATGGTCATCTGCAAAGAGAGATAATTTGACTTCCTCTTTTCCTCTTTGGATACTCCTGATTGCCTTCTCTTCTCTGATCACTCTAGGCAGGACTTCCAATACTCTATTGAACAGGAGGGGTGAGAGTGGGCATCCTTGTCTTGTTCCAGTTTTCAGGGGAAATGGTTCCAATTTTTATCCATTTAGGAGTATGCTGGCTGTGGGTTTCTCATAGATGGCTTTTACTACTTTGAGGTATGTTCCCTGTATGCGTAGATGTTCGAGGGTTTTTACCAAGAAGGGGTGCTGGGTTTTATCAAAAGCTTTTTCTGTATCTAATGATATAATCATGTGGTTTTTGTTTTGACATCTTTTGATGTATTTAATTACATTTATGATTTTATGAATGTTGAACCAGACTTGCGTCCCAGGGATGAATCCTACTTGGTCATAATGAATGATTTTTGAGATGTGTTATTGAATCCGGTTTGCTAAGATCTTGTTGAGAATTTTAGCGTCTATGTTCATCAAAGATATTGGCCTGTAGTTCTCCTTTTTTGTTGGATCGTTACCTGGCTTGGGTAGCAATGTGATGTTAGCTTCATAAAATGATTTGGGGAGGGTTCCATCTTTCTCAATCACCTGAAATAGCTTCAGTAGGATTGGAATCAGTTCCTCCTTAAATGTCTTGTAGAATTCTGCTGGAAAGCCATCTGGTCCGGGGCTTTTTTTTGTGGGTAGTTTTCTTAGTAGATAGTCAATTTCCTTGATTGTTATTGGTCTATTTAGGGTCCTAATTTCTTCTTGTTTCAACTTAGGCAGGTTGTGTGATGACAGAAAATCCTCTATTTCCTTGAGGTTTTCAAGTTTGTTTCCATACAGTTGTACATAGTAGTCTCTGATGATCTTTTGTATTTCTTCAGGGTCAGATGTGGCTTCATCTTTTGTGTTTCTGATTGTACTTATTTGGGTTTTTTCTTTCTTTTTCTTGGTCAGTCTAGCTAGGGGACCATTGATCTTGTTTATCCTTTCAAAGAACCAGCTTTTTGTTTCATTGATTTTTTTGTATTGTCTTTTTGTCTTCTATGTCCTGGATTTGGGCTTTTATTTTGGTGATCTGGATTCTTCTGCTGAAATTAGGGTTTTTGTGATCTTGCCTTTCCTGCTTCCTTAGGTAGCTTGATAGGCTATTAATTTGTGCTCCTTCCATTTTCTTCATGTGTGTTTGTAGGGACATAAATTCCCCTCTTACTACAGCTTTTAAGGTGTCCCAGATTTTGGAAAGATGTTTCTTCATTTTCATTTGTTTCCAGGTATCTTTTGATCTCCATTTTGATTTCATTGTTGATACAGGAGTTGTTTAGCATCATGCTGTTTAGTGTCCATGTCTTTGTGGGTTTTGGCAGGACCTTGTTGGTGTCAATGTTTATTTTTATTCCACTGTGGTCTGAGAAGTTGCATGGTAGTATTTCAGTCTTTTAAAATTTGCTTATGCTTGATTTATGACCAATAATGTGGTCGATCTTAGAATATGTCCCATGCGGTGATGAGTAGAATGTGTATTCTCTTGTCTTTGGATGGAGTGTTCTGTAGGTATCAATTAAGTCCATTTGGTCCAGAGTCACATTGAAGTTCCAAATCTCGTGGCTGATTTTTTGTCCCGACAATCTGTTGAGGGTTGTGACGGGGTATTAAAGTCCCCAGTTATGATAGTGTTAGAGTCATTATCTTTCTTTAGTTTTCCTAGGAGTTGCTGTGTAAAGGTTGGTTCACCCATGTTAGGTGCATATATGTTTAGGATAGTTATTACTTGTTGATGGAGTGAGCATTTTATCATTATGTAGTGGTCCTCTGTATCTTTTAAAATTATTGATAGCTTAATTGGTATTTTGTCTGAAATTAGGATTGCGACTCCTCCTTTCTTTTGTGTTCCATTCGCCTAGAAATTTGTTTTCCCATCCTCTTATTTTGAGTCTGTGCATGTCCTTTCTAGTGAGATGGGTCTCTTGAAGGCAGTATATTGTTGCCTGGTGATAATTTATCCATTTTGCCATTCTATGTCTTTTCAGTGGTGCATTTAGTCCATTCACATTCAGGCTAATTATTGAAATTTGAGAGTTCATCCTTAACATACAGTTCTTTTAGAGTTGTTCTTCCACTTGGTTTATTGTCTTTCTTTTGTTTTGGGGGTTGGTTCATATGTATTTTATTCTTTTTCCTGGACTCTTGTGAAAAACATTGCTCTTTTTTTCCCTTTTTCTTCTGTGTTTAGTACTTTCTTAAGTGTTTCATGTAGAGGTGGTTTGGTGACAGCGTAGGTTCTTAGGGATTGGATATCTGGGAAAGATTTTAATTCTCCCTCACTGATTAAGCTTAATCTGGCAGGGTAGGTTATTCTTGGTTGAAATTGTTTATCTTTTAGGACTTTGAAGATAGGACTCCAAGCTCTCCTGCCTGCAGGGTTTCTGTAGATAAATCTGCTGCTATTCTAATTGGTTTTCCATGGTAGGTAATCTGACCTTTTTCTCTTGCTGCCTTTAGGATTTTTTCTTTTATGCCTACTTTGTTTAGGCGAATTATTATGTGTCTAGGAGTTGGTTTTCTCATTTGTTGTCTTGCCAGGGTTCTCTGGATCTCTTGTGTTTGAGTTTTTGCATCATTGATTATATAAGGGAAGTTTTCTTGGATGATCTCATGGAAGGTTTGTTCCAATGTGGTCTCTGTCTCTCTTTCTGCCTCAGGCAGACCATTTACTCTTAGATTAGGCCTCTTGAGGTTATCGCTCATCTCTTGAAGGTTTCATTCTGTCTTTTTGAGCTTGTTTTCTGTGATTTTCAGAGTTTGGTTTATTTCTATATTTTGGTCCTCAAGCTCTGAGATTCTTTCTTCTGCTTGGCAATTCTGCTTTCCATGCTTATCAGTTTATTGTTTATTTCATTCACAGTATTCTTTATTACTGTTATCTCAGATATCAGCTCCTTTCTAGCTTCTTCTTGAGTCTCCTCAATTCTCTTTAATCTCTCCATTAATGTCTTGATGTCTATGGTTGTATTTTGAGACCATTCATTCTGGAGGGGGCTCTTTGTTGTTTGCATTCCAAAGTCCGTTTTCTCAGTGTCTGCCCTCCCAGGAGTCTGGGAGATACTCATATTCTTCTTTTGGTTTTTCTTCATTTGTGTAGATTTTTCTCTCTTGTCCCTTAGTGGATCAAGTTCCTGAGATCTAATCTCCAGCCTCTCTCCTCTGTTTCTATTGCAGGTAGTTAGCTTGTTGCCTATGAGATCTGTGACACTAGTCTCTATTCAGCGTAAGGGAGGGGCTTTGTCTACTGTTAATGAGGTCACTGTGGGAACTGAGGTGGAGGCTCTGATGGGTGGGTGGGGCGATGTGATGTAAGTATGCCTTGAAAATGGCAGAGGTGGTGGTTTTACTTTCACTTTTTAGGGGCGCTCCTGTGGGTCTCTAGGCGGGAACAGCTGCACAGATGGGTGCTGGATCTGGGGTGCCTCCAGTCAGCTAGGGTGGAGGAGAGGGTCAGGCATTCCCTCCTCTGGAGCTGGAAGCCTGCGATTGGCACCTTACGCCAGTTTGGGTTTCTGTCCCCTTACACAGGCTTGTGGTCATGCACACTGGGTACCTCAGCCAGGGTGGGCCCGGGGCTTCTAATCTCCAAAGCTCCAGAGAGCAGGTGGTGGCTCTGGGTCCCTCCCAGGGCACTTTAGCCAGAAATGGGACTGGTATCTCTAAGGGGCGGGTGCTCAGAGCCTCCCGGTGTGACTGGCAGCTTTGTGCTGTGTGCTGGTTGCGATGATACGATATGGCCATGGATGGAGCTGGAATCCGGGATTTTGAATTCCCCGGCCGGCCGGAATCACATATAGTGGTGCAGCCGCAGTCCAGCCGCAATGTTTGGCCCTGCATGGGACCAAAAGTCCCCAAGCCTCGTACCAGTGCGGCTGGAGGTGGGTGGGGGGGTGCAGGAAGAAAAGTAATAGTATTTTTGGGAAACTCACATTCAGAGAATCTCAGGGATCCACCTATGCAGTTGCCATCTTCAGGTCGCCCCCCAAAAATAATATTTTTGATCAAGATATATAAGTTCATATATAATTATGTATATAAATAAATATTATTTATACATATTTTGCACACACAAATATATATTTAGTATACATACTATTATGTGTACATAAATAAATATTATTTACATAAAAATGCCAAGAATAGACCTTTTTTCCCTTACAAAAGTCTTTCTTAAAATTGGATATTTGATTAAATTGCTGGAATGCTGGAGGAATCTGCTTTGGCATGTGTGGCAATATAAATAACAAAGGGAATAAAAGATAGCACTGCTTTTACATAACACTTTAAACGTTCTATCTGATGCAACAAAACAAGAAAAATAAATTAGTTGTGTATTTGCATAAAGGAAACAAAAGGAAAACTTCAGAGAAGCAACCAAAATATTCATGACCAAATACAAAATACACATACACACACACACATACCCCCCAATGACTTTCCACAAATTATATCAGCAAATATATGAAACATCTGGCAATAAATATAGGAAGCAGGCAGCACTTGATGAGGAAAATTGTTAGACTTTACTGAGAGGAATGAAAGATTCTTAAATACATTGAGAAACAAATGTTATTCCTGAATAGAAAGGAATAATTTTTCAAAAGGAATATTGTAACTATATTATTTTCTCCAAATAATTCAAAAATGTTTATTACTTTTAACCAAAATGGTGAAATTTCCTTCAAAATGAATATTAGAATTCATCTAGAAGAATAAATTAAGAAACTCCCCCAGAAAGAGACTGATGAAAGGGGAATAATACTCCCAGATGATGAAACTTACCATACCATATAATTCAGTAATTAAAGCAATGTGGTGCTTAAGCAAGAATTGTCAAATGGACCAATGGCACAGGGAAGTAGTTTCAGAAATAGACTCAAATACTAATTAAAGTTTGACATTTGACCAATATCATATTTAAGATCAAGGGAGAAAGAAGAGAATGTTTAATAAATGGCTGATAGACAACTGATTATATATTTGAAAAGAAAATGTTAGATTTCTGCTTTATACCATACCCCAGAAGTATTGATCCTTTAATTGTAAAATGAAAGAAAGGAAAGGAAAAGAGACAGAGATAGAGAGAGAGAGAAAAAGAAAGGGAGGAAGAATAAAACAAAAGAAAATGTATCTTACTTTAAAATCTGATCTAAACCTAAAAACAAAGAAAGAAATCATTAAAGGATAGCTAAATTTTAATACATAGATATCAGATATTTCTGTTCATAGGGAAGAAAGTCATTATTTCCTTTTTAAACAAAAGCAAATACCTGGGGAAGATTTTTGTAGAGTTTATCAGAGTTTCACAAAGAAATAAGAAAAAAACATTTACAGATCATTAGGAAGTGAACAAGAATATAAGCAGACAATTTGTGAAAGGAAAATAAAAAATAAACAATAAGAAGAATGTATTTAGTATTTCATGTAAATTAAACTGCAGCTTTCTTTCCTTTTAGGGATAAGGAAACCATTCTCCACGCAATGTCTTATTGGAAGATTTCCTTCCGCCCAGGACAAATGTGGCAAAGATGCTCATGACTCTTAGGAAGTTATGTCAAGCTTGATGCATAACTGTATCATGTATACCATGAATATGAATATAAATTAATAAAAAAGCACGCCGGGCTCAGTGGCTCAGCCTGTAATCCTGCGCCTTTGGGAGGCTGAGGTGAGTGGATTGCCTGAGCCCGCAGGTTTGAGACCCGTCTGGGCAGGCGAGACCTCATCTCTACAATAAATAAAAAAATTAGCCAGGTGTGGTAGCGCTCGCCTGTAACTCCTGCTACTCGGAAGGCTGAGGCAGAAGGATCACCGGAGCCCAGCAGGTCGAGGCTGCGGTGGCCGGGAGCGGCCACTGCACTCCAGTCTGGGCGACAGAGTGAGACTCCAACTCAAACAATAAAAATAAAAAATTAAAAAAAAAATTTCTTCACATCCAGTAGTACTCCACCAACTAAGGAGTCTGGAGAAGGGGCTTTCAACAGCATCAAGAAATGGCACCAAGAAGAAATTGCAGTCCCATGAAGAACCTAATTCATATCCAGTGCACTTCCTACACAGCTTGTCTTTTAAAGATGACACCTTCTCCTTTTGGATCTTGTGAGCCCTGAGGATTCAATTCTTCTCAAAATTTGATTATACATTTCAAAGAATGGGGTGGAGGTGCCTGTAAGGAGAACTACATAAGCAAAAGTATAATATTGGAAATGCTATTTCATCTGCAAGGAGCAATAAATTTTTGTATTTTCTTTCAATGTGTTTATTATTACAGTTTTGTCTCTAATATAAGTTTAAAAACTATTTATCCCTCCTTACATCAGGATGAATTTTTTTAAAGGCATAAATTGCTTTCACCCAACTAGACTTGTCAACAAAAGAAAACATTTGTTTTTTCTGCTTTTCTTTGTTTTCCCCAGGTTATTTGGTCCTCCTACTTGTATCCCAAATGGATGAAAATAATAATCAATGATTGATTTATTTGTGTGGACAAAATGATTTGATGCTGTTTCTTGTCATTGACAGAATGATCTGGGTGGAATTGTGTTCCATTGATAAAACTGTGATGAAATGTTATTCATTGGATGAATAAAGCTAGAAGTTAAGAGAAATTGCTTTGGCTCACATGACAGTTTTTCAGCTGCCAGTCATTTCTTGGCGTTTGATTACATCATTGTCTCTGCTCCCATCATATTGACTCTATTGTCTGTTATTAATTGAAGCACGACTTTTCTTTCAGAATTACAACAAAGAGCACAAACTCTAGAAAATGGAAGCTTAACTTTTACTTTTCCTGGATTCTTGTCTGTCCAGTTCTCTGAAGAACATCTCACCATCTTTATCCGTATACTTTCAATATCACAAACAGGTATGATCTTCTTTTTTAAAGATGTACTCTATAAAAAGAAATGTCTCATAGTTTGACTTTATTTAACATGCCTTCAAATGAATGTATGAAGATACAAAGACTAAAATAAAGCTCCCTTGTTATGAAGTAAGGATACTACATAACCCTGAGAAATATAGAACTGATCATGCATTCCACAAGCATAATACTGAGTGGAAAATGGCCAGACACAAACGATGCATACTGTATGAGCCCATTTATAGAAAGTCCAAAATCAGATGAGACTTACCACTGATGTTAGAAATCAGGAGAATAATTACTCATGGGGGACAGTGACAGAGAGGTAGCAGTGGGTACTTATGCCAAGAAACATCAGTTTTATCTGGACGGCAGTTATAGAGATATATTCTACTTTGGAAAAAAAATCCCATGGTACTGAGCATTTATGGAAGTTATGTGCATGTATTTTATACTGTGATAAAAATTTACTAACAAAAAGTAATCTAATTACAGCAAAAAGAGTTTTTTTTATTTGTTTTTGTTGTCATTATGGTTGTTATTGTTGTTGAGTCATTAATTGATTAGCTGCAGAAGTGAGAGAAAACAAGACTATGGCATGACTTCAAAATTTCTTTCAGGCACTAGTGGGTGGGTGGGTATACAGAGGACAAGAGGACACAGAGAAGAATCTTTTTATGGGAAGTGGGAGGGTTGGTTTGGAGAACTTGACTGTGAAGTACCTGCAAGTCAGGACACTCAATCTAAACTCGTGATGAACACCTGAGATGGAGTATACATTCAGGAGTGGTCAGTAAAGCAATAACTAGAGCCTGTGAGAGGATGTGATTGCCAGGAGAAAAGGCAAGATGAGGGGGAGGGCTGGAGAAGGAGCAGGAGAAACCCTCGTACTGGACTACAAATTTCCATCCCAGGGAACATAAGCAGGATGGACTTCCTAGACATTCAGACTCCATGGACCTGGGCTATCCTTGGGGCTCATCCCACTCAGAAGGAGATGTGACTCATCCCAGAACCAGTATCCTTTCTCAATGACCTCTTGACCTTGACCTCTACTTTTCACATTCACATCCAAGTTCCTTGCACACATTAGATGAATGAGTGAATGCTTCACCAATAAGTCTTTAGTCATAACAGCATTCATAGGTTTTTGCAATGTCGAAAGAAAATGAAATAGAGGCCACAGGTGAATGCAAATGATGTGTATGTATGCTGGAAAAATGAGGGAAGCAATTTAAATCACATATTGGAGGGGAGTCAGGGACTATGAATATAGGAGTTTTATAGCAAGTTCGAACAGAGCAGCAGGGGGTGGGGGGGAGATAGTTATTAGCAATTCTCTCACTTATAATTCCCTGGCCCCCTTCTCCCAGTTCAGTTCAATAAAGGCACCCATAAAATAAGTTCTCTTTCCTTCTGTAGGCAGTCAATAATATCCGACAATAGTTAGGTCAGCAAAATTGGCACTGGTGTCTACAGTATGGAAATCACCAAAGGAAACTATTGTTTGTTTTGAAATTAATGCCTCTTAGAATCAATAATTCATTGGAAAACTGATATTGACTACAGTGTGCTTGTGGGTGGCTTTCAGTGGGGTTGGAAGGTTCATTGGCTTCCTCCTTGCCACAGAGGTTAAATGAGCAAGTTGCTGAGTAAAATAGGCATAAGGCTCCTGTCCATTCCATTATTTAAAAAGAGCACTGGACACCTAATAAAAACTCCAGGGAACATTAGCAACTATTTGTCAATTTGTGTTTTCGCTATTAGTGTTTTGTTATTTGTTGGTTAAAAAAATCATCATGAATTAATAGTGCTAGCTATATTAAGGATTTAATGTATATGTCAATACCCACCTTGTGCCTGGCTCTGTGATGCAATCTCTAAGAAAACTCTTAGATAAGACAAAGCCTCTCTTGGAGGTAAAATCTTATAACCTTAACTAAAAAGGGTCTAGACCACATATATGCAAACCACTTTGCTTTCCTGATAAAGAAAATGATACCTGAAGGAGAAAGAATGAAGTCTAGAACTCAGTTTTGCTGAATTGCAGTTGAATGAACTTTATAGCATCAATCTCTTTTGTGCTTGGATTTTTTCTAATTGCATCAAAGGAAACTCAAGAAATACTTACAATGATCAAAACCAATTGTTCACAGTTTATGACCCAGGTTTGACTGGCCACAGCGTTCAGAGAGGAGAGGAAACTCAGAGGTAATGTGATATGAAAACAGATGATACCCAAAGGATCATAGTTCAAATCTCAGCTCTGACACCCGCTAGCAGGTGTCAGAGATAAGTTACCTAATCCTATGAGGTTCTTTAAAATGGAGATAAAATACCTTCCTTAGAGGTAGCTCTCATGAAGAAATGATGCCCATCAGTGGTGAACTGGATAAAGAATATGTGGTACATATACACCATGGAATACTATGCAGCCCTAGAGAAGGATAAAATAATGCCCTTTGCAGCAAAGTGGATGCATATGAAGGCCATTACTCTAAGTGAAACAGCACAGAAACAAAAACTGAATACTGCATATTCTTACTTTTAAGTGGGGACTAAACACTAGGTATACACAGACATACAGATGGAGAAAACAGACACTGGGGACTCTTAAAGGAGGGAAGGAGGGAGGGGACAAAAGTTGAAAAATCATTCATTGGGTACCACACTCATGGTTCAGATGATGGGCAAAATAGAAGTAGAATTTCTCACCATCATGTAACATGCCCATGTAACAAATCTGCATATGTATTCTTTGAGCCTAAAAAATATGAAAAAAGAAAGATACATGACTATTAGACCCATTAGGCAATACATGTCAGCTCCTTTCCTTTTTTCCTCTCCTTCTTGGAGCAACCAGTCAGGAGTTCTGAGAATGCAGACTGCATGAACCCCAAGAAATTCGGATGATTTCTTTTTTTCCTGAGCTGGTGTGTTGAGATTTACCATCCCATATCCACAGCTGCTTCAAGGCCTGAGTCATGAATCCTGGGCTTCGTGGTCATCAGTTATTTGACTCTGCATGCCGTGGGCATAGGATGTCTTAGCTACATACCAGGCTCACCCTCTAGAGCATAGTCTGGGAAAACAGAAACAGTTGTGCACCAGCCTTTTCACTATCTGCATGCAGTACCTGCTAGCTGCTCAATGTTTAGACCTACAACACAAAATCAAGGCCTGAAGAGAGGTTTTCATCTTCATCTCTCCCATCTCCTAAGAACCTTTGAGAAAATCTGAATTTCATTTATCCAGAGAATGGCTTTTCCTCAAAAGCAAAAGAACCAAGATGAACTTCACTAACAGCAGTGAAGTACCTGCAGAAGCTCCCTGACCCCTGGAAGATTGTGCACTGACCTTGACTAACTTATCCACTTGGGATCTGTATTCAGACAGTCTCCATCACCCAGTCCTCCAAAGACTTCATCTCTCCTGAGAATGACTGAAACGCATATAAGTTAACACTTCTCCCTAGATTGCAGACTGTGAAAACAGACATCACAAGGGTAGCGCTTCCTGTTCCAGAACTGCTGATGCAAAGACAAGAAGAGATAGCATAGACACAAAGGCACAGGGAAACATGACCAAGACTTCAACCCTAAACAGACCCCCCCACACACACACACGTATGTAGGAGCACAGAAGACACTCAAGCACACAGAAGACACACACATGCACACAGCTTCACACATTCACATATGTTCTTCACACATGAACACACACACATACACATTCACAGAAAGACCTCCAAGACTTTGTATGTCCCTGTGTCTACCCTGTGTGCACTCCTCTCCCTACTTCTCCATCCTCAGTCCCCATTGCAAGGTGGCTCCACTCTGGAGTCAGAAAGGAAGTTGAATTCTTGTTCTAACTTCTTCCACTCAAGAGTCATGAACCTTGGGCAGGTCATTCACCCTCATAAGCCTTCTTTTCCTCATCTGCAAAATGGGGGTAACAATGGTTTCTACCTACAATATATTTTTTTTTCTCACAGGGCTGTTGTGAGGTTTAAATGGGATAATGTATTTAAAGTATTTGGCACACTTTCCAACAAATAGTTAATGTTCCCTAAATGATATAGGTAGGTATTACAGGCCCATAATCTCTCCTATTCACAGAATCCAAAAAGTTTTGAAAACCAAGATTTTTCATAACCTGGCCTGGACTGACTTGAGGCATTTTATCATGCCTATTCATCTCACTTAGAGTCAATATTCATAACTTTTACTGCAGAAGTACTCATGTGTTTGGTTAGGATGCTGCCCCAGTTGCTACTGGGATTTTGCTTTATAAACAATATTTATCACTTTACCTTTGGGTAATCTGAAAAGTCCTATTTTGAAACACATGTCCTAGGGATCTGGACAAGGAATTATAGATCAGTGTTAACATTAATATTTTTAGTTTCTATAGCAAAACCAAAAATATATAAGTAATAATAACCATTACAGTATGATTGGATTGGTAATTAAATAACAACTCTTGTTAATACCATTATACTCATACTCTGACTCTTCAGCACATACAACTAAGGGTGCACCTTGATGCTGAGTCCATACGTGAGCCATCCTTCTTTCCACTTCAAATACCAAGCTACTTTCTCCTTGCATCATTTCCTTATTTCAGGGAGGACTGAAGCTTCTGACAACTTTCCAGGGAATAAGTGTCTGAATTATCAAGACCACCTCAGTCATGCTCCTGCAGGAAGTTTTCCTTGGCTGTTCCAGCACTTACTAACCTCTCTTTTCTGCCCCCATCCCCTCACACTCACACTGGTCTCTGAAGACCCCAGTCCAGGGGTCCATGAAAGGTGGTGTTTCAGAGCTGAGGAGCTGGGGGAAGAAGGAAGCATCTCTTCCCAGATGCGCCTGGATAGTAGAGGTCTCACAGCACATTTCCTGAAATCTTCCACATATGTCTGAGAACCAAGACCAAAAAAATGTTGAGTAGGTTCCAGTGCAACCAAGGAATTTATTTGGCTTTTGTTCCCTTCTGGAACCCTGAGCACACTCAGTGAGTAGATGGCTCTAAGTGCCTGTCACTGAAACCCTAGGCCAGACCTAAACTTTTCTGCATTGTGGCTCTGAAGTCTTGATCCTCAGCCTTGGGTGCTCATTAGAATCACCTGGGAAGAATTTTTTAAAATCCCTGTCGGGAGACCACATCCCAGACCAATGAATTCAGAATCTCTGGGGATGAGATCCAAGTATCAATACTTTTTTTAAAGCTCCTTACATATCTCCAGCGTACAACCAACATCAAGATTCACTGTTCTCTGGGCCTCTGGAAGTAAGACTGCAACTGCATGTGTTACTAAGACCCCCACATGACTGCCCTTGGTAATCCCTGGAACCAGGAACTCTGGTCTAAGTACCCTAAGAAGGAAAATATCCCAGAGATGCCCTGCAGGATTCGCCCTATAGTAGAAACCTGGAGAGAAAGCAGCACCCAATTCCTTGGAGGATTAGGCAGGAACAACCCCAGAACCAGAACTCCTGGGTGGGTCCACAGTTAACTGGAAGCCTATATAGAAGATAGAGTTTCCAGATAAAATACAAGACACCTAGCTAAATCTGAACTCCAGATAAACAGTAAATAAGATGTATAGTTTAAGTACCAAATATTGCATGGTATATACTTACACTAAAAAGTATTCTTTACCTGCAATTCAAATTTAACTACATATTCTGTAGTTTTATTTGCTGAATCTAGCAATGCCTGGAGTGGGGGCATAGACTCACCCTAACTGGCACCCACCTGTGTCAGAAAAGCTTTTTTATCCAAAAAAGAAGAAAAGCAGGCAGGGTATGATGGCTCATACCTGTAATTCCAGCACTTTGGGAGTCTGTGACAGGAGAATGGCTTGGGACCAGGAGTTTGAGACCAGCCTGGGCAATATAGCAAGACCTTGTTTCTCAAAAAAATCAAAAAAGTAGCCAGAAGTGGTGGCACATGCCTGTAGTCTCAGCTACTCAGGAGGTTGAGGCAGAAGGATCACCTAAGCCCAGGAAGTTAAGGTTGTGGTAAGCCATAATCATGCCATTGTACTCCAGCCTGGGCAACAGAATGAGACTCCAACAAAAGTAAATTAAATAAATAAGTAAATAAAGTCACTCATTCATGTGACACATTCAACATATTTTAGAAGAAGAAGGAGGAGGAGGAGGAGGAGGAAAAGGAGAAGAAGAAGAATAGTAGTAGTAGTAGAGGAAAAGGGGAAGAGGGCAGGAGGAAGAAGAGGAGCCGTCATGTTTTTCCAGACGACATTCACTTCATCTTCCAAACCAATAGAATTTGCACTTTCCTTTACAAAAATAAAAATTAAAAAAGCTTGTCCACTTTTCCTTTTCTGTTTTCTTCTGGAGGCATGGTCCTTCCTATTATACTGGCACTTTAACTCCTTGTCAAAGGTCATTCCCATCTGTCATGGAAGGAACTCAGGGATTCCTTTCCTTTCTGTCTGTAATCACATGAGGATAAAATGGAAGATTGATTCACTGGCAGAAATCCCCTCAGCTGCCTCTCAAGCTCTCCAGTCTTTTCCAGCAATTCCCAGAAGCACCCTGGGCTAGGGAGATTTACTCAGGGAAAGAAGGGCAAAGGGAATTGGGCTGCTGTAGAGATGGTGCTAATTGGAGCAAAAGATTTAGCCTCCTGGAAATAGTAGCAAGACCAGATCTGAGGAACCCTGTGAAAAGTCTAAGGGCCTGACTCTGGCCTGGCTTCTCAGGGGAAGACAAGACTGGACTCCCATTAAGCGAGGCAGAAAAATTAAAAATGAATCAATTAGCTGCAAATACAGGTATAAATATCTGTACTTTTTTTTCTTCTGTCTCCTTGTAAATGTTGAAAGTTTTATGACAAAGTTTGTTCAGAGCCTTAGGACCTGGCTGTCAGGTCAATTCAAGCTTCTTTACCATTGAAGGGCTATCGAGGATGGCCTTGGCTGGGAGATGTCACCTTACTTTGCAGCCTGCTAGACTGTGCTGGCCCCTGGGTTAGGTACTCTGCCGACCCCTGATGGATTGGTTTTGGTTAGGTTCTGGCTTTTTCAAGATGATATCTTTCCCTGTCTCAAGAGACTCCTGGAATTCCTGGGAGATCGCCATCCTGCCTCTTAGCCCTGTAGCACACTGCTGCACCTGCCTTATGTAACCAGTCACCTTCTCACTATCATCTCACTTGTGGGTATCAACCATGCTAGACACGTGAGGGCAGGAGGGGTGCACTGTGCACATCCCATCGTCCTTTCAGCCATGCATTAACTAGTCCAGTGCATTTCTCCAGAATATTTGATGGATGAATGAGTGAAAAAATAAGGAGTGACAGCCACCTTCCCTTTAAATATACATGCTGCTGTCCCTCCAACTTTCGGAATGCCTCCCAAGGCCAGGAGGGCTGCAATTATTTAGTTCATCCTGTAACCTAGAAAACCAGATGGGAATAAATGACTCTCCCAAGTGGGTTGTAACTCACTTGTGGCAAAGTCAGACCAGTGGTTCTCACCCTGGAGTCCTGCCTGGGTGGACTCGGGGCAAAGCACGGCCTCTTCTCTGGGCTACTAAGAGGAGGGCATGTGGACCTAAGTCTTCAGATGCTTGTAAGCCATCACCAGAAACATGGAGGCCCATCTCTTCAATAATAAACAACAAGTAGTAACAGTTGTATCAGAATATTAGGGAAAGGAGAGGAGCTTCAATGTGTGTTATCTGGGTAAAATGTACAGACTGAATCTTTTCAAATAAAAATTGTTGTCGGTTAGAACTTATTTCCCAAGAAGGAAATCAAAGCTTTCCAAATCAAACAGCAACTCTTTGGGGCCCATTTATTTACTTAGTCATTAAATAAAGACTCGCCGAGTGCCTACCCTGTGCCAGGGATGACTTTGAAGACTGAGAGAGTGTGGGAGAGTGAGTCAGAGAGGGTTTCTGCTCTCACAGAGCCTGCATGCTAGACCGGGGAGATAGACTTTTAAAAATAAGCCGAATACACTGGCAACACAGTGTTGGGGCACGACGAGGGCTATGAAGAGAATAAAGCAGAGTGGGATGAGAGAGGGGGACAGAGAGTCTGCTTTAACCAGGTCAGGAAAGGCCTATTGGAGAAAGGAAGTGGCATGTGATGCGAAACTTACCTACAGGAAGCAGCCATCCCTGGGAAGGTGTAGAACAAGAACCTCCTAGGCAGAGGAAACAGCCAGTGTCAAGGATCCGAGGTGGGGACAACCAGGGACTCTGAGAAGTAAGCAAGGAGGGGAGCAGAATAAGACATCATCAGGGAGCCAAGAGAGGATCAGACCCTGGAGAACCCAGCTAGGTGACACCTGAGGGTCAGGGTGAAAAGTTTGCATCTTCCCCTCAGTGTGATGAAAAGACTCCAGAGGGTTTTGAGCAGAGGGGTGCATGATTTCACTTATGTTCTGAAAATACCACATGGCTTTATGGAGAATAGATTTAAGGGGATGAGTTGAAAGAAGGCTGTTGCAATATTCCTGATTGTGGAGATTGTGACCTGTCCTGGATGGAGAGAGAACCATTTAGAAGGATGTGGAATCTGTTTTTAATCAAAGTCAGTAGCATTTGCCCATGACAGATATCCAGGGCATAACGGAATGAGATAAGTTAGATTTAGGCTTCTGCATGGCTTAAGCAGCTAGGTATATGGTGGTGCCATATACTGAGACTGGGAAAAGAGACATCACAGAAGGAAATGGAGCTTCCCTTTGAGATATTTGGGGGCTGAGATTTCTATTGGATGATCAAGGTGGGGCAAAGAGAAGACAACTGGACACCTGAGTTTCAAGATTATGGAAAAGGCCAGGCATTTGAAGTCCAGAGTTGTTAACATCGAGTTGGTCATTAAAACCATGAAGTGAGAAAATTTCCCTGAAAAGAGAAAATATGAGTAAAGAAAAAGAAAAGAGAAAGCTCAGGGTTGATGCCCCAGATATTCCAAAAACACTGGGAGCGTTGGAGGAGCCAGCAAAAATGAGTAAGAGTGAAACAGAAAGTTGGCTGGAGAGAGCAGAGTTTGAAGTGGAGGTAATTTGTGCTCCACTCCTATTTGAAAGTGGAGCATTAGAAGAGTCCAGAATCAAAGAACACCATGGGTAAAGAAATCAAGGAAAGTGGTTTTTAAGTGGTATTTAAGCTATGCCTTGAAAACTGGACAAGGTTTAGATCAGTGTAAAGCAGTGAAGGGCATACCAGGTGAATGTAAATGTGTGAGCAAAGCCTTGAATTGGGGCCTGGGCAGTGAGGAGTCACAGAGATAGGCAGGAAGGAGAGGCAGTAAAAATTACAGGATCACTGCCCATGTGTTGGGGGTCCTGAGTGAGAGATAAAGCTGGGATTATGTGAAGACAGGAGGAAGCCAAATGACCTGGGAGTCAGACCTGGGTATTCAGGGATGTTGCTTTCTCTCCTCCTCCAATCCCATCAGCAAAGGGCCACCCGGAGATATGGGCCTAGGTCCCTTTGCATACCATGCAGTCAGACCATCAGCGGTCCTGGATCAAACCCACTCCTTTTACAACTCTCTGCTTTGGGGATGAATGCCGTGGGGAGTCTTTAACCCAATAATTCAGTAAATTAGCTCCACTTCAAGCTCTGCTCTCTCCAATCAACTTTCTGTAAACCCCGCTCTGCCCCAAATTCAGGTGCTTTCTTAATTAAGGTCATCTCCCAGTTCCTCTGTAAGTGAAAGTTATTGTTTTTCCAACTTTCCTCCTTACCTGATTCTAAAAGTTTGTTTGATGGTCTTAGTTTCTCAAGATTCCTTTTATTTTGTAGGAAACTTACCCTTTACTAAGACAAAGAAGATAATTCCAGCCTGGGCAAATCACACCCCAACTGCAACGTCCTCTGACACCTATGGACTGGGAAAATGCTTCTCATCTTGAGGTCTGAAAGCAAAGAAGAGTCTAGAGCTGACTGGAGCTCCAGCTCCTCTAGAAAAGAGTCCATTTTGTGCAAGGCAGGAGGCCAGACTGGTGCAAGGAGGGGTCACTTGGGTTCACAAGGAAAGTTTCCTAGAATAAGAGAGAAAGTTGACTGGATGATTTGTGTGTGGACATCTTCAACCTCCCCCGCCAAAGGAAGCCCCCACAAGTGTATGCACAAACACATGCAAATATGCACACATTCACATACAATCATGTCCACAAATCACAAACTTGTATACAAAAAACACACAAGTGATGCTGTTAGAGACCCTCAGTTATGTCCCCCGATCATCTTCATGCTTGCACATATATGTGTACACAGTATTCTCTTTCAGCCTATCTGCAATGCGGGAGGGCATTGGGCTTCCTACCAGCTAAAGTGGTACCTACCAGGTACCTGATGCTGCCTGGAATTCCTCCTGCTGTCATTGCTGCCTGATTTGGCTGCAATGATGAGCTTTCTCCACACATTCTGGACACCCTGCTCTCAGCTCTGCCTCTCCATTCTGTCTTTTGACTCTAGCTGTTCAGCTGTAACCTTTTGCACTTGTTAATGTCTTATTTGTGTCTGTTCATGGGTCTTTTAAATATGTATGTTTGTCCTAAATACTGGCCTTTGGCAGAAAACACATCTCTCCAATTAAGCCAGGAGGCCTGTGGCTCCCTGGGTGCAGATTGTTGGTCTTCTCCCAGACTTGAGACACCTGGTGATGATGTTCCTGTCAACTCAATTAAGCTGGAGGCTTCTTGAAGACTGGGGCCTTCACTTGTCTTTCACAGGCACCCTCTGACTGGCCCAGTTCAGGTCTGGCACACAGGGGATGCTCTGTGGACGGTGTGAGACTGTCTGAGGTTAGAGGAGCTATGAGCCCTTTTCCTAATAAGTACTGGTGGTGTACTAGCCATCCTCTTCTCAGCCAGTACACATAGAGGAGTACTTGTCACAAAGACCCAGCCCAGCTTGTTCTCCATAGCTGGGTCTGGAGGTACAGGACTGCATGACCATCTGTCAGCATAGATCTTGTTTCAGAAGCATCAGGAAAACCCCTCAGATGCTCCTAAACCCTGTCCACCTGCTGGTTGATGCTTGCTTTCTCTTGCATTCCTGGGGCTAAGACACTGAGGACAAGTCTCCCTTGGAACGTTTCACACTGATTCTAGTATTATTCCTTCTCATAGCCCAGTGTCTGATTCCAGAGCCTCTTTGTGGGAGAGGCTGAATATGAGAGCCATAGGGGACTAATGTTGATGATAGGTTAGGAGACATGCTTCCACAGAAGGAAGGTTGAGTAGTACATGGGAGATTCAAACTGAACTTTCATACTGTGTGGTTATCCAGAGAAACAGAACTAATGGGATGGATGAATGGATGGATAGATAAGTAGGTAGGTGAATAGATAGATAGACGATAGATACATAGATAGATGAAAGATAATAGATATAGAGATAGATAGATAATAGAAGATAGGTAGGTAGATAGATAGAAAAGTAGATTGATAGTCGGGCTTGGTGGCTCAGCCTGTAATCCAGCTCATTTGGGAGGCTGAGATGAGTGGATTGCCTGAGCCCATGGGTTCAAGACCCGCCTGGGCAGTGAGACCTCATCTCTACAGTACATCAAAAAATCAGCCGGGCGTGATAGCGCATGCCTGTAATTCCGGCTACTTGGAAGGCTGAGGTGGAAGGATCGCCGGAGCCCAGCAGGTCGAGGCTGCAGTGGCCGGGAGCAGCCACTGCACTCCAGACTGGGCGACAGAGTAAGACTCCAACTCAAAAAAAAAAAAGAACAGTAGATTCATATCATCAATAGATAGATAGATGATTGATAGAGATAGGTGATAATGATAAATGATAGATGATAGATAGATAGATAGATAGAAATTCATTATGATAATTGTCTCCCATGATGATGGAGGCATAGAAGTCTCATCATATACTGTGTGCAAGTTGGAAAACCTGGGACCAAAGGTGTAATTCAGTCTGAGGCTGAAGGTCTGAGAGTTAAGGGGTATGAGGATATCACTGGTGTAAGTTTCAAAGCCCGAAGGTCTAAGAACATGAAGTTCTGATGTCCAAGGGCAGAAAATGGATGTTCCATTTCAAAGAGAGAGAACAAATTCGCCCTTCCTCTGCCTTTTTGTTCTATCTGACCCTCAAAGGATTGGATGATGCCCACTCAACAATGGGGAGGACAGATCTTCTGCAATCAGTTTCCTGATTTGAATGCTAAGGTCTTCTAGAAACACCCTCATAGACACATCCAGAAATAATAATTCAGTTTTGCCATCTATCTGGGTATGTCTTAGCCCAGTCAAGTTGGTATCTAAAAATAAACATCATGTTGTCCTATATATCTTGGTTCTTGTACTATTTTCCTTATCTCACCTCTGATCCTCACCTTCCTTCCTAGCACCCACCCAAAGTATCATAAGAAATATCTAGAAGATACAAATTGTAGATATTGAGAGTGGAGGCAAGCAAGAGCAACTGTTGTTTCAAGAAGGTGTTCAACTTCCTAAAAAAGCTGCTAAGAAGAGCTAGGAAGTATAGGCTAGGGAGGCCACAGCTGACTCCTCCAACCAGGGATAAGCATCCCCCTCTTCGATGCCACCATGCCACTTTTATCATACTGCTATTACAGGAATTCAGACAGGGTAGTGGAGGTGGTTATTGACCATTGGCATCTTTGGGAGATAGCAAAAAGCTCAAGTAGGAACTGGGCTTTATTCCTCTTCATATTCTAAGTACTTAGTATAGAACCCAACATAGTCAGCATTCAATAAGTACTAACAAAAGGACTATGAACACAGGGAGGCACTGCCCTAGCTCAGAATCCCCAGAAAGCAGACTCTGATGGCAGACGGAGTTTATTGGGAAGCGTTCTTGGAATCGCTCCTATGGGGGAGTGGGAGAAGTAGGATTGGGTAAAAGAAAAGTTGAACCATGATGCAGTCTCAACTGGAAGCTCTGGAGCTGAGATGACCCTTCAGAGTTGTCCCATCTTTATGCGCTTTCATCCACCAGTCTGCATGGTGGACAAGTGCACCAACATGCCTAGAAGCAAGAGAAAGAAGTGCTTCAGTGCTGGGCATGGGATCTGGGGCACTGTAACATCCATCACAGAAACCCTGATGGAATATCAGTACTTCGGAAATGGAAAGAAATGTACTAGCAGAAGAGTCACAGAACCCAGATGGACAGCTCTGTGCACTCATCCACACGTTTTCTGGTAGTGGACAAGTCATTGAACCTCTTTAACCATTAGTTTGTTTTACTCCCGCTGCACTTTAAAATCTCCTGAGAGGTTTTGTAAATTGCAGTCTCTGGCCCCCACCTCATACCATTTGAATCAGGATCTCAAAGGGTGAGTGTCCATGCATCAGTGTTATCAAAAATTTCCTGGTGATTTTAATGAGCAGTTAAGTTGGAGAACCAATGGATAAATACATGGTCCTTAGAGCTCCTTCTAGTTGGTTTCTAATACCTATGTACTAGATTTCTAGTATCTGTGATTTGCAGCCAAGAGATAGCCCTCTCTGTGTATAGAAGGACCAACGTGATTTCTGGGTGCAGAAGTCTCTCCAAATTCACTCCTTGTTATTATCTGAATTGCAGCTCCACAAAATTTATATATTGAAGTCCTTAACCCCAATACCTCAGTATGTGACTGTATTTGGAGATAGGACCTTTAATTAAGTCAAAATGAGGTCATTTAAGTGGGCCCTAATATAATATGACTGGTGTCTTTATAAGAAGAGGAGGCCAGGACATAGTTACATACAAAAGACTATGTGAAAATATAGAGACAAGACAGCCACTACAAGCCAAGAAGAGAGGTCTCAGAAGAAATCAACCTACCAACACCTTGATCTCAGACTTCCAGCCTCCAGAACTGTGAGAAAATAAATTTCTGTTGTTGAAACTACCTGTGGCATGGTTACAGCATCCCTAGCAAACTAATACAGTCAACCTCAAACCCCTATGCCTTCTCTCAACTTCTCTTCCCAATCCATTCCTCCATGAATACTTTCAAAGGCTTCCTCTTTTTCCACACTCAAATGCTGATATCATAGGACAGAGCTTGGAAAATTTCCACCTTTGTGAAAAATCAGTGAGGACTCTTTCCCTGATATTTTCCTACTTTTCCTTCTAGTCCATGAGTGAAGACAGAGCTGATCAAAGACATTCCAAAACAGCCATCCCATTGGGCCCATTCTTAGCAAAATCATAGAGGGTTTTACAAGGAAAAGAGGGCAATTATAAGGGAAGCTATTTTCTATGTAGAGTGGTGATGTTATTTGAAGAGTTGGGGAAAGTCAGCACATAATAATTCTCCCTCCCAGCCTGTGGCCAATACTTGAAATTCAACCATCCAGAATATTCTTGTCATATTAGTCAAGGCCTCTGTTAAAATGCCAGTGCCAAAGAGTTGGGAAAACAAAGCCATTATATGCTGTTTCTACTTTAGGCTCAGTTTGCAATTTAAGTTGTATCCTATGGGCAGGATTGATGAATGGTTGTTAGAAGATGATTAAGGCATTGGTCACTTCAAAGAAAAAAATAGTGTCATTTTTGTATAATAAGCTCTGCTTTTTTTGGGTAGATACCAAGTTGTAGGATTGCTGGGTCAAATGGTAGATCTACTTTTAGTTCTTTGGGAAATCTCCATACAGATTTCCACAGAGGTTGTACTAATTTACACTCCCACCAACAGTGAATAAGCATTTCCTTTTTGTAATTCACAAATCACAATTGCAAAGATCTTTAATCAACCTAAATACCCATCAACTGATCAGTGTCTAATGAACATGTGATACACACACACACACACACACACACACACACACACACACACTGGAATATTATTCATCCATTTAAAAAGAATGAAAGAATGTTTTTTGTAGCAACTTGGATGGAATTGGAGACCATCATCCTAAGTGAGGTAACACAGAAGAAACGGAAAACCAAGTACTACATGTTCTCACTTTTAAATGAGAGCTAAGCTAAGGGTCTGCAAAAGCATAGAGAATGGTATAATGGACATTGCAGACTCAGAAGGAAGAGAGTGGGAAATGGGGAGGGACAAAGATCGAGTACAATGTGCACTAGTGGGGGCAACAGGTACACTTAAAGTCCAGACTTCACCACTATACAATGCATCCACGTCACCAAAAACCAATTGTACCCCTAAAGCTATTAAAATAAAATGAAATTTTTAAAAGAAAAAGATGGACTTGTAGAAGGCCTGCTGCCTGCAAAGACTACCTGCCACCATTTTCTTTATTATTTCACCAAAAGCCCCCAACAAATAAACAGGGCATGTTTCCCAGCTTGGGCTTGCACTGAACCGTCTTAGACAAGCATTCCTAAATTTCTCCAGTTACACTCAAAGGGAGACCAATCGATTTGTCCAAATAAATATCATAAACACACAGTGTTTAAAAAGCAAAGGGGCACAGAAGGGACTTCTAGTCAATCATCTTCCACTGTAAGTAATTTCTGGTTTTCAACCCATTCCCTTAATGACCTGAAAAGTCCTATGGGCACTGCAATGTATTTCCTGGGGAGAATTTCCCCAAAGAATGCAGTCTTCTAACCCATGCTATTATATAAACAGGAATGAAGTGTGAAAAATAAAAATGTCCTGGACAGGAGATGCAATTATTTTAGGTTCTTTCCTACCAGAAAAGAAAACATCATCCTGCTATAACTTTCTCTTTACTTCCTTCCCTCATTCTCTCCTCCTCTTCTACCCACTGTTTAATGAGCCTCAGAAATTTTCCCCAGAGAATGTTTCCCCATCATGTAATACAACCTTGGAAGTAAACACTGGCTCCAGTTGGATGGCCTGAAAAAACAGGGTGCGCCCGAGAGAACACATTCGCTCTAAAGGAATAAGAGCAAGTCTATGCATCGGGTAAGGCTGGGTGGTTTCCTCTTTTTTCCATGCCCTTATTCAGGTGGTTCTCACTTTAAGTGAACATTCTGAGAGAATGGTACAATGGACATTGCAGACTCAGAAGGAAGAGAGTGGGAAATGGGGAGGGACAAAAATCGAGTACAATGTACACTAGTGGAGGCAACAGAATCTAGCCAACGTAGAGCCTAGAGAAGGAGTATTTCAAGGTCTATTACTGTATCCCGGGACCTGGTATTGCTAGCTTTACTTACTATGCACCAGATGTTGAGCCCTGGGAACTCTCTTGCTTGATTCTAGTTACCACCATCTTGTCTTGTTCCTGAATCCCCATCTTCATCACCAACCTAATATCCAGACCGTCTAGAATGCGATTCACCCTACTGCAGACCCCAGTGGCCTCCCATGGAGACTCCTTGTGCTGACTAATTCCATGCTTGCTTGCTGAGTTTGCATAAATCAGCTACTGCACAAAGGCCCTGTGATGTTATGATGTAGACGTTGTTTTCTACCCATAGTTCCCAGTTCATAACTCTCATAGCCCTTGTTACTAGTGTTTGTTTTTTATCATGTCAGGGCACTTTGCATCAAGATATAGCATCTCTCCCTCTGACCTTCTCCTGAATTATTTTCACCTGCCCAGGATAGGGCCCTAATCTTGTTGTAGGTGGCTTAAAAGACCCTCATTCCAGAAAGGTCCTGTCCCACACCCTAGAGGAAGAACTGCTACACAGACAAGCCAAGAAAAGTCTGAACAGTCAGGACTTGCTGGGTTTAGGTCATGTGCTTTTTGCCCAATCCCATTTCTACCCGGTTGCCAATCATGCCTACATACCAAAGCCTCCATAAAAAGGGACGGTTTTCAGAGAGTGTCCACATGAAGGTACCTGGAGGGCACACCCAGGGATAACACAGAAGCTCCATGCCCGTTACCTCTTCCTCCATTGCCCTACTCATCTCTTCTTCTGTGCCCTTTGTAATATCCTTTATAATAAACTGATAAATGGAAGTAAGTAATCCCCTGAGTTCTGGAAATTAATCAAACCCAAAGAGGAGAACATGGGAACTCCAACCTGAAATAGGTCATGAAGAATCCCAGAGGCCCAGACTTGCAACTATTTTCTGGGCAGGAAGAAGGACTGTCTTGGGGACTAAGCACTCAGCCTGTGGGATCTGACACTATCTCAGAGAGATAGTGTTGTGATAGAATTAAAGGACACCCAGGTGGTGTCCACTGCCTTGTGTAGGGGGATAAGGACCCCATGCATGTGGTCACAGCACTCTTCTTCTGTGTTGATGATTGTTGTGGTGTTAGACAAGACGAAAAACAAGGTTTGAGAGAGATTTTTCTCAAATCAGGGCCCCACTTTGCAGAGAAGCAGTAGAGGGAAGTTGTTAAGAGCATGAAATCTCTACCCAGCTAGCCTGGGTTGGGGTCCTGGTGCCTATTACCGGATGGGTTACCTGGGCGTAGCATGGTTTTACTCTGACTTGACTTCCTGCTTTGCAAAAGGAACATGAGTATTGCCTGGTTCACAGGGCAGCTGTGCAAAGGAGGGAAACACTGGAAAAGTGCTGAGAACAGTGCCAGACAGGGACTGGGGGCTTCCTCACAGGCCGTTCCCAGCTTGGTCTGTTGTTGGAACAGTCACATCCATTGAGCACCAAGTTTTCCATCTACTGGAGTGAATTCCATCCAGTATCTGCCCCACACAACTAGGCCAATCTCATTCCAGGGCCCACTTCCTCCCAAGGCCTATCCCCATACTCATCTAAGATACTAGTAATTAAACAGCAGTGGACACAAAACATCTCAGCCAAAAAAGCATTTATTGAGCACTTATTATGTGCCAAGCAGTAGCTAGATGTAGGGGGTATACAATAAATAGCTTATATTACCTTATCTTCTCAAGGAGCAGGGGATCTAACACATTTAGAGAATGTCTCCAAAATCACAACAAAAATTAATAGGGAGAAGAATCCTTACTCCCCCGAAGTATACTGTATACAGCTAGTTTCCACTTGAAGTTTGATTTTTTTTTTCAGGACTGAGTTCTCTGGGTGGAATGAGATGAAGAGAATCAAATCACCTATCTCAACATCCCATGAAGACTGATATTCTCTGGATTATGGGGCAAATGGATTTCCAGGGAAGGGGCACTGAAGGGGAATTCCTTGGGCAATTTTCCAGTTCTTAGATATAAGCCCTTGTTGTCACCAGGAGATTGTATTTATGGCAACTAACCTGGAAGACAGAATCTGGTGGTAAAACTAGAAAACTAGTCAAACGGGTGACTCCTGCTCCTTCGATTCAGTCGATCACTGTCTCATTCTCTCCAGTCTTCAGGAACCCAGTGGGTTCATAGGCATTCGTGCTTGTTTTCATCCTTCTGTCAGGAATAAAAGATGTTGCCATGAGTGCAGTCACTCTGTGGAGATGGGATCTGAACATGTTTCCTGCACTGGGGCCTTCAGCCAACTGAGGACTGCCTGTGAGGAGTGGGCCTGTTCCAGCCTTCAGAATGCCCACAGGCGGGCTGGGCACGGGCCCTGGGTGCCTGGGAAGGGGAATTGTAACATACATGGGGGTGTGAGGTGCTAGGAATGCAACATTTCAGACAACAGACCCTTGCAGGACTGCCTATTTAGTGCAGTAATCATGTTTCCCACAGTGCCCTGGGAGCCCTGAGGCAGTGTGGGGGAGCTCCAACAGCCTTCCCAGAAAAAAAAGGAAAAAAAGGTGTAAATTAGTCTCAAAGAGGGTCCCAAAGAGGGTGATATAATGTTATAATGTTTAAGCCAAGCAAGAAAAATACCTCAGGCAGACTTTCACATAGCCAAGGCAGAATGATGGGAAGAGGCTACGAGCTGGGAGACCTTGCTGGCAGCCCCAAGCCTTGCCACCAGGTGACTGTGCACTCCAGGGATATTTAAGATGGCCTTGAGAACAGGTTATATAAACTGAATGAGAAATCAGAATCCTGGGTAATGGGTGCCCTTTATGAAGCTGATTTCTCAAGCCTCAGCCTCCAGGGATCTCCCTGGTGTATTGGCCAAAAGTTCCCTGTGGGACCCCAGAGGCCTAAGTGGTCAGCATGTCCTCCCCTCCTCTCTGCTTCCTCTGAGCTGCTCCTTATTTCCCAGGGGCTGCCATCAGGTGGGCTCCTGTTCTGGTCTACTTCTGTAGGATGAGTTTTCAGGAGGCAACAGAGAGACCTGAAGGACTGAGAGCATCATCTCTCCTGTTTTTGTCTTTCTAGCATCACATTAAAATGGGCTTGTCCCTGGGAAGCTTGTTTATGCAGCATCAGCATCAAAAAACCATTTTCCCCCTTCCCTCATGTTTTTTCTGAGACACACAGTAGCTCACAGGAATGAGTCTTTTCTGTGATTTTTGTGTGTTCAGGGCACCAGCATTGGAATCACAGAACCTGGAAGTAAAGGGTCTCTCCAGGTACCCCACAGCTGCCCCTCCTACACACACATATGCACACTCATACACACACACACACACACACACACACACACACACACACACACCACTGATGTTCTCTTAGTGAGACCTGCTTCCCTATCCCTCTCTCTCTCTCCTTCCCTCCTCTTGTCCTCTCAGCACTCTTTCATGTTTGACTGCTGCCTACATCGTGGTGTGTGACAAGTATCCATTCACTTGCTGGGCTCCCCTTAAAGATGACCCCAGTCCCTGAGAATCACACACAGAAGCTGCTGGTGTAGATGCTCAATCAATGTCCAGTGCTTGCTTCTTTCACTCACTTGCCTTCTTCTGCAGGATGTCTTTTTCCTGAACAAATGTAATCCAGTCTCAGTACTCCAGCCTCCTAAGACCTTGTAGGCACTATTTACATGATTTACCCCCTTCATGGTGAGCTCACTGTGACTCCTTTCCTTTAGGGCCATGTTCCCACACCTAGCACAGAGCCAGCACATGGTAGGTGTTCAGTGAGTATTTGTGAGATGAATGAATGAGTGAAAGAGTAAATGAATGAATGTGTCTTCCATGTCAGGTGGGTCCCAAGAGAGCAGGGACACTGTCTTACTTTGGTCTTCACCTGTTCCCAGCACTCCTTACATACTTCTACACCTAAAGAGACTCACCCACATGTTGATGGATATGGCACTCACACAACCACTTGGATGTTTTTCTTTTGAAAAATGACTTCATTTTGTCCTCTCCACCCCTTCAAATTCCAGCTCTCCCCATCCCAGCCCATTCTCCCCACCCAGAGAGGGCAGATCACCCTTCTCATCGATTCTCTGATCTCTCACATCACTGCTAGGAGACTAAACAGCCATTCCCTGCCACCCTGGTTATTAAAGTGATGGGTACTGGGGGCTGTTTCCTCTACACAGAGGCTGCCCCACTCCCAGGAAAATGTGTGCAGGCTCTACTGCCTCATCCACCCCCTGGGAAGGCTCATCATGAACTCTGAAAGTTCTGGCTGTCTTGACTTGAACCACAGCTGCAGTTCGTTTCCCAGAGGCACTTCAAGAGGGATACTTCTAAACCTGAGAGCAATGGCCCTTGGCCTTCAGGGATCACATACCCTCCCTTCACAAGGGGCTCAGTAGGAACCAAAGCAACTGGAGAAGTCATCTTTGTGCAGCTGGACCCCTCTTCATGCCAGAACTCTGTTGCCCAGGAGCAATGTAGGGGTCTTCAGAAGAGCTCTGCCTTCTACAGACAGAAATCCACACTCAAGGCCCTGTGTGTCAGTGCAACCTGATGGCCTTCCATATTCCCCCACCTCCTATCTGTTCCCCAGATGGCTCCACCCCTTACCTGTCTAGGCTCTGTTCTGGAAGCAAAACATGCCCTCAAAGTCATGTGTTCTTCCTATTCTCTCCCTAGCAAGTTCTGATGCACTATCAAACCTCCCAAACCTCTGAAATCTCCTTTGATTGACCCAGCAGACTTTGTCTCTTCTTGCCCAGTTCTAAAACTGCACTCTATGCCACATCATCCCTTATGATAATTAACAAAGGTTTGGACAATAAGTGCACTCTAACCATGGGAAGGGACACCTCTGTCTAAAGCAGTCCTGTGGGGAATTGGTAAGGAAACCACCTCTCCCTTGGTCATAAACTCATATCACCCAAGGTTGGGCAAAACTGGAGACTCTTATGTGTCAGCCCTCATATGACAGCACCTACTACTGGGTTAGCTAGTCCTGGGGAGACCCATCTCATTCCCACACTTGCAACCTGACTGGACACACACAAGTCTTGCCTTCATTCTTCCCAAACTGGAATATAACAAGACTCAGGGGTAACATAGAACTCAGCTAAGAGGTTGTGCACCAGGATAGCCTAATAAAACAGGATGGAGGGGTGAGGCAGCAGAGCCCCCCATATGGGGGCCAGTTTCAGTGTACTGAGACCCTCATATGCCCCATGGCTGAGAAAGCAAGGCAGGAGAGGCCCAATCCACTCAAAGTCCCCATTTCCTGCTAAGGATCCCCTTCTTGGCAGTCAACACTGAAAATGAGGGCGCCCTGCTAAGGGGAGCCCATGGCATGTGCTTGCCTTATGACCTCAAGAGACCACCATAAATAATACTATAATCAGCAAGCCCAACATTTATCTAAGAGAAAGATGCTTCATTCAGGTAAGTGAGAGCATCACAGAATAATCTTTTTCTTGAGTCTGGGTCTTACTCTGTCACTCAGGTTGGAGTCCAGTGACAGGATCATGGCTCACAGCAGCTTCAACCTCCTGAGTTTATGAGATCTTGCATCCAGTTGGTTTTTTTTTTAATTTTTGTAGAGACCAGTTCTCACTATATTGCCCAGGCTGGTCTTGAACCTCTGGGATCAAGTAGTCCTCTTGCCTTGGCCTCCCAAAATTCTTGCATTATAGGAGTGAGTCATCATGCCTGACAGGAATAACCTTTCTTAGTTCAGTAATTTTCAGTCAAGGGAATATTGCTTTTCTCCTATTACTCCACCAAGGGAGATATCTGCTAAATCCACATTATACAGGGACAAGCTCTACCATGTGAGTCTGTGTTCAGGAAAAGAAAACTGGGAACTCTGGGTAGGAAAATGCCTACCATGCAGTAACAGAGCCAGCAGGATGCACTCATTAGTCTGGGTAACTGATGAGCTTATGAACTGAGCCCAGGGAGCCTCCTTGCCTCTTCCAAGCAGTACAGAGCCTGAGTGGGGTCATCTAGAAGAAGTCACCACCTGATGATGATGGGCTTGGTTCTGAAGAGCAGAGGGCAGCATTGGCTGGTCTGGACCACAGACCCAGTGAGCTGTCAGCACAACCTCCCCCATAGCTGGGACACAGACATGCACAGTCAGCTCTGGGGCCAACTGGGAGACTCAGGGGTAAACCCCACAGAAAGGGCCTCTTCTTCCCATTTTATAATCTGTGACATGCAATTACAGTGAACATATCAAGGGCAGCTTGATCAACACAACTGAGAGTCTAAACGTCAGCTCAGACATAGAAGAAAGACCATCCTTGATGGGGAGAAGTGCCTTAACAAAGCCCTAGAGGGGAACGATTACACTGTGTTCTGAGGAGAGAAAAGACATCAGCTGATTTGGAGAAAAGGCCAATTAGGAAGAAGAAGGTTGAGTTTTCTTCCTGTACCTTTTAAAAAAGAAATTAAATAGAATTGACTGATCTCCCAGAAGGCAAGCCCGTCCTTCTCTTAAAGATCATAATGTCTTAGTGGGTAGGAGATGATAGACATGTACAACCAGGCCAGAACATGAAAACACCACAGGATGTGGGGGGGGGTGTGCAGGGCACAGTTTCAAAGGGAGACACGAATTTTCCTTCATGATCCATTTTTACTGGGCCCCTGATTATGAAGGCTAAGTTTGGGGAGGGGATCTTTGGAGGTCAACAGGAGGCAGAGGATGAAGGGCAGAGACAGTCAGATGGGGGGGACAAGCTCTTCCTGATATAATCCTGTACATCCCACAGCCCCTATGCCCTCTCCCGTATGGCCGGACTCCTGACTCAGCCTTCCCTCTCTCACCAAAGAGCAGTGAGCCACATATTTAGCAATGCAGAGCGGTGGTTCCAGGCACTCTCAGCATTTATTATGAATCACCAGGACAGAAAAAATATGAGTCCCCACCTGCAGAGCCACTGAAGCAGCAACCTCAAGCACACCTTACCCCAAAACGGCTTCCTGCTTCCTCCACAGCACATGGAGCTTTGCGGCTGAACCCAAAGGGACTGCTCCCTGAGGCAGAGTTCTCAAGTTTTGGAAAAGTGTTTTGGACATAATTCTGACATCAAGATCCTCTTAAATGCTGGAATTTTTGACTTTCCTTAAAACTGTCTGCCCTTGAAACTATGCCCTCCATGCCCACATTTTTATGTGATCAGCCTGTGTTCAACCTGCAGGGTCTTCCAGGAGAGGCATCTGGATATTCAAAGATCAAAGATATCTATTACAGATAGATATTATTTCAGGTGGCCGTTCTCTGTGGACTTCTGGGACCTTGAGCAAATGGCTGCCCCCCTCCTCCCGTTTATTTCCCATATGAAAGTTGGATGTCAGTATGCCTAACTTTTCAGATAGTGTAAATGACTGGAATCATGCATGTAAAGCTCTTAGCTCAATGACTAGTGCATAAAATTAGATCCTACTTTACATCATTTACTAAAATAAGGCCCAGATGGATGAAAGACTTAATACTTTTTAAAAATATATGAGAATATTGGAAAGCATGTTCATAACTTGAAGATAAGGAGAGTCTACTTACAAATAGGATACAGAAACAAAAGTCATCAAGGAGCAGGGTCATGTAAAAGGACTAAATCAAAATTAAGCACAGATGTAAGACAGAAACAAACAATGGATGGGAGAAATTATTGCTACCAAATATAACACAGAAGGATTATTGTTCAAAATATGCATATTTAAAACTCCAAAAATAATTAAGAAAAAGAAAAGCAACTTAAACAATTGGCAACAAACACAAACAGGTCATTCACTAAAGAGAAAATGCCAATGAACAACAAATATATGCAGAGGTTCAACACTATTAGAATTAAGGACTAAGAAAAATTCGAAATAAAAAATTAATAAAATTTTATATTCTTTTACACTTTGTAGATTGGAAAAAGTTCAGTAGTTTAAAAGGATGGTGGGGTTATAGGAAAGCACACAATTTGTACACAATTGATAAGCGTATATGTTTGTATAACCACTTTACAAAATTATAATCCTTGAGAAACCTTTGCAATGTATCCATACATTTGAGACATTTACAAGAATACTCATGGTCACACTGTTTGAAGTAGGGAGAAGTTTTAGACAATGGCTAAATAAAATGTGATATGTCATAAGATGGAATCATATGAAGTTGTTAAAATGGATATAGTATATCTCTATGTTCAGAAATAATCTCTAAGAAACAATGTTGAATGAAAAAGGTATACATGTATGATACTATTTATGCTAGATAGATGTTTATATAAACCCTATTATTTTCTACAAGCACACATATGTCCATATATGTGCCTTTTAAAAAATTGTAGAAAGATTCATACCAAACTGAGAACATGCTAGGGAGAGGTTGAGAGTGGTGGTAGTCAAATAATATTTAGTTTTCCCTGTAATGTTTTATTTTTTTACAAGGAGAATATATTCATGAATCCCTTCTGTAATTAAAATTAATTTTAATTGAACAAATAAAATACAATAAAACCTATACCTCATCATAAACTACAAATTCTAATCTAAGGGATGTGTGACGATAACCACGAATGTTAATTGAGAGATTATCAAATGTAAGACAGACTCTGTTCTAAGTGGTTTCTATTTGTGTTTTCTGTGTTTATATGCTTCCATATTTTCTGTTTTCACCTATGTCTTCAGGACAACACTATACAGAAGGCCTGTCCTCAATCATCCTGGACAGATTAGTAGACCGAAGCTGTGGAGAGATGAAGTCATTGGCTAAGGGCACCACCCCCAAGTAATTGTAGAGGTAGAATTTGAACACAGGCAGTCAGTGTGTTGGTGGAGCCTGCTCTGCGCTTCCCAATAACTCCTCCTGGGCTCATCACAGAACATATGTGGCAGCCGCCTCCCACCCTGGGGAATAGGCAGCCCTCCCTACTTGAGATCCTGAACTCCCCAAAGAAGACCCAGTCTGCCTTCTCACGGCCCAGGCTCCCCACCTCTGCAGGTTGCCAGAGGACAGCTTGCTGAGGGTTCCACAGAGGGCAGCAGGATGGATCTGGGAGAGCCAGCACAGCCAGTGCTGTGGGATACAAAGGAAAAGCATCCCAGAAGTCCCTGAGTCTCACAGTTCCTGGCAGCAAAGACAGGCTGGGCTGGGAAGTGCTCCCAGCAGTCTGGCCTCTGCCTTATCTGGGAAACCAGGTTGTCACCTCCAGCTCTTGCTATAATCCTTCTAAAATAAACATGAATTATTCAGAGAAATTTAAAAAGAAGAAAACCTGTCTCCTGGTAAATGTGACTCATGGACTCTAATCTGATGATTAACAAGGGACAAAAGGAGGCATTTGACCGAGGGTGAAAGCAGTCAGTGAAATGTTTCCATTGAACCTGATCCAGCCCTGACTCAAACTTCAGGTCACTGAGCTCCAGGCACTTCTCCAGATTACTGCCTACCTGCTAGCTAGAGATGGTTCCCAAATGAAACTTATTGATGAAGGTCTTCTCCCAGGGGCCAACCTTTGCACAGGTGAGCAGGTCACAGTACACATGCAATTTCATAGTAATCATGATGTGCTGTGGGTTCCAATCATGCCCCCCAAATCAAAACTTCCCTGATTGGAAACACCCCTGTTGATTCCATAAAGGTTGAAGCCATTGTCTCAAGAAGGCCCATGAAAGGATATTCACCTATGACAGCGGTCCCCAACCTTTTTGGCATCAGGGACTGGTTTCATGGAAGACAATTTTTTCCACCGCCGAGGTTAGGGGTGAAGGGGAAGGTGGACGGGGGCTTATCAGGAGTTAGATTCTCATAAGGATCTCAACCTAAGATCCCTCCCATGGGCAGTTCACAATAGGGTTCTAACTCCTATGAGAATCTAATGCCATTGCTGATCTTACAGAATTGGAGGTCTGCTCACCCACCACTTCTGTGCAGCCCAGTTTCCAACAGGCCACTGATAGGTACTGGTTCGCAGCTCAGGGGTTGGGGACCTCTGGCTAAGACACCAGAAGATGGGGTTGTCCTGGGCTATTCCTTAGAGAAGTTTCTGGACTTGTGGTTTACTGAAATGCTGCATTAGAATACTAATGGGTAGCACTTACCGAGCACTTGCTAGGTGCCACATGCTTTGGCCATATTAGCTAATTTAATCCTCACTGTAATATACAAGACCGTCAATGTGAGTTGAATCTTACGGATAAAGAAACTGAGACATGAAAAGGTTAGATAACTTGCCCAAGATTGTGTCATTCATTTGTAGGTGCCAGAGGAGAGATCTGAATCCAGGGACTCTAATGCCAAAGCCCACTCTACTCAACTTCCTTTAACCATATAGGATAATATTAAAGTAGAAATCTAGGGTGGGATCAGGGAATCTGCATTTTAATAAGTTACACAGTTGACTCTTATGCGCTCAAAGGTAGAAAAGTTCTGAATACTGTGTGCCCTAGATAAATTAGTTGCTTCTTTGGAACTAACTCTGTAATTTAGCTTGTGTCACTATAGACTTTGCACTCCTTGGAGGAGAAGTGATTTTATTCTTAACCATTTTCCCCCTTCCTTCCACCCCCCACCCCCTCCCCCTTTCCCCTCACCCTTCCTCTAACACAGTTCCCCAAAAGGCTTTTTTGATTTTTTTAAGATGAATTTCTTGTTAGTAGTGGGAGAAGGCTCTGGACCTCAGAGTCTGAAAATCAAAGCTTATGTTCCAGCTTTTTTTAATTAGTCTGGGCAGGTCCCTGCAGCAGATTTAAACTCAGCATTCCTATCTGTTCAATGGAGATGATGTCAAAAGGGGATTTTAAAATCCTAATTTAAAAAAAAACAATATCTCTTATTAGTTGTGTTTCTGTGATGGTGGATTATGCAAGGATCTTTGATAGACATGGTCTCTTGTCCTCAGGAATTTTCAAGGTAAGTGTTTCCATTTTTCAAGAAAGAGTTTCAAGAGAGATTGGGTTGTGTGGCTAGGCTTACACGGCCAACAAGGATGCAAAAGCCTTCCTTCTCTTGGTCCCTTTGATTCCATATTACACATTCTTCCCCCAGCACCACCCAATGCCATCAGCCTTTTTGCTATCCCATGGATGCAATGAGAGTCCAGTGAGATCACAGATACATTGGTCAGGGTGGGCTTGGCTACGCTGTGATTTTAAAACAGCTCCAGATCTCAGTGGCTTAAAACAGCAAATGTTTATTTCTTGTTCTCGCTACATATCCATTAAAAGTCAGCAGGGCATTTTTGTGCGGCATAATGTCTCAGGGACCTAGATGGAGCAGCCTCTGTCTTGAGTTCTGCTCAAGGGAAGTAGGGCCAAATACTGCAGGCACACGCAAAGCTTCTGATTAGTGAAATGAGTTGTGCATCACATCCACTCAAATCCCATTGACCAAAGCAAGTCTTGGCCAAGCCCAAAGTCACTGGGGTGGAGAAAGGATGGTAAAGGCATAGAGGAAACACCAATTGTGGGTGAATAATTAATCTGCATAGAAAGGCCATGAATGTAAAGAACGCTTTGGAAAGTACTCAAGTGAAACAGCGTGAAGTATGCTTCTCCATCAAGGCAGGGTGGTGGTTCCAAGCAGAGTCTTCATATGCTGCAGCTCCATGGATATCTCCTCTGTTATCAGGAATCTAATTATTACTCTGCTTTCCGCTCAATTATTAAAGACAAGGCAGTGAAGAGCCACAGAAGAGGGAGAAAGTCTGTTCTTGCAGGAATGACAAACCATATTTCATATGCATAAAGGGGAGAAATAAAAGAGCATTACTTTTACTCTTATAACTTGCAATTTCCTGCGCGTTTCCTTTTCAAATTAGTGGATGTAATTGTTTGGTAATAAAATATCAGCATAATATATTAGAGGCAGAGAACAGACGGGCTTAAGGGACAGTTGCCAAGAACAGGAGGGAGAGAAAAGATTGAACAGAATCAGAGTGTACAAACCTTGTGGGTCTTTTGCAAAATGTGTGCCAGGCTCTTCCTATCATCCTTCCCTCTCTCCTACTTCACCCTTAACCTAAGAAAATGAATGATCCGGACAAATCAGTAATCTCAACCTAGTTTGAAATTCATGTCAGTACAAAGCTCAGACCAGAAAAAGAGATAGAAAGAGCAAGAGAGTAAGAGAGTAAAAGAACAAGAGAGAGAGAGAGAGAGTTCAGTGGAGACAGATGACTGTGGTTCAGAGCAACAGTTGAGAATCACACTTGGATTTAATACCAGCTCCACCACACCATTGGCTGTGCCACCTTTGGAAGATCATTAACCTCCCTGAGTCTCCATTTTATTCCTTTTATAAGGTAGGAATACAAAATACTCCATCTCAAGAGATGGTTCTCCATAGAGTAGCTGTTCATATTATTAGAAAATTAAACCCTGCAGCGGAGGCTCTGAGGAACTGCAGGCTCACCTTTGGAAAAATGTCAAAACTGGGAAAATCTTTGTTGCCTTCAATCCTTTACCATTCGCATCCTTTTCCTCCATCCTGGTTCCCTGCTGTCCTACCTGCCCCATTTTTTCAAGGCCTAGGGCCCGTTGTTTTAGGTTCAGTGTTGCTCTATGTTCACCATGGCATTAATGGCGACCAACGGGGCTCCATGATAAAGAAATCCTGAAGGAGGCCTTCATGGAGGCACGAAAGGTTCCTGGATTAGGGACGCATTGCCACCTCCCACAGCACATTGTAAAACAGCCACTGTCTTTAATGTCTGCCCTAATTGAGTGGTTGGACTCCACAGGCAAGCTCTAAATTGGGAGTCATGGGAGGTTAGAAATTAAACAGTAGATTCAGTCTGTAACCTCAGAAATCTCTCAGACTGGTGGAGGGAGAAGATGCAGCCAAGTCTGATGTGGAGGTTCTGAGATCAGCTGATTTTGGGCTGGGCACACCGAGAAATCATCTGGTGGTGTGAGTTCTAGGACCTGGGGACCCTCCACCCCAAGGGAGAGCCCCTCTGGTCATTCAAGGGATTCCCATTCTTTGACTTAGCAGGTGGTTTCCTTATAAAGCAATGGTGATTGCAGATGCCCTGCCAAAAAAATTATCTGTTTACCCTGGCATTTCACTGGTTGATTCCAAGGTAGGGGAGACCAAGAGGACACTCAAGAGGAAGGTCACGGTGAGAAGAAGCAGAAGGCAGAATGCTGAGCAGAACCCCTGATTCAGCCCTGAATGTGCCCACGGGGGAGGTGAGCCATACCAGAAAAAAAAGTTCGGTGGGAAGTCATCCTAACAAAATCAGGAATCGAGAAAACTGCCCTTAGTTCCAGCAGGGGTAACTTAGTATGCACATAACGTGGAGCCTTCTGCTGGCAAGAATCCTCTGCCACTCTATCCCCAAAGCCTCCTGAATGCAAAGTGCCCCCAATGGCAATTTGGTGGGAGTTTTAAAACAAAGACAGGCATTGGCCTCCAAAGGGAGAGAGGCCATGGAACAAAATCCCTAAGGAAGACACCAAGCCAATAATTACAAAACAGATAGGCAAGTGTAGAGAAATGCACAGAGAACATAGGTTCTTGAGTGGCATTTTTGTCCTGCTAGGACCACCCCTGGAGGCTTGGCCTTGTCTCCCCAACAGAGCCTCCTGCACCTCATCCTGAACAGGGTGAAAGCCAGAGGCTTTCACCCTTGCATCAGCATGACTCTGCAAGTTTCCTCTCAGGTTTTCATTCACTTAACCCTTAGGGAAGACCTACTATGTGCTAGGAAGTGTGCTGAGTACTTATCAAGCTTGAGATCAAATTCTGAAAGTGCTAGTCCCCTCTGGTGTAGAAAATTGTGAGTCAGGGATCCTGTCAGAGTCTTGACCATCATTGAGAACAATCAATACCTCTGCCTTGGGAAGCCCAGAAGCCATAACTGAGTCCAGTCAGGACACAAGCACTGGGCAAGGTGGTGAAGTCTGGATGAGACACAGTTGATTCCCATCCTCTTGCAAAATTTCCCTGGACAATGGCAGCAGAAAGGCATCTCTCCTTTTGCTAAACTGACCAGATACTCTCTGTTCTCACATTCAGATATATTATCTATTATCCTCAGTAGTGAGTATAGTTTGGGGCTGTGTGTCCCTCATCTCTGGTGCTACGTGGGAAACTTGGTTGTCTCTTGCATTGCCTGAAATAGAGTCTTAAGCAAAATGGTGCAGTGTGTGTGTGTGTGTGTGTGTGTGTGTGTGTGTGTGTGTGTACACACATAGTGTAAAACAAATGAAAAATGGGATGTGTCTAAATGTTTCTGCAAAGTGATTGCTGTTGGTCTAAGTTTATCACATACAGAGTATCTTCAGGAGCCTTCTGGAATTGGCCAAAAACACATGCAGGCTAATAGGACAAGATCTGCATGTTTATAGTGCTCACTATAAGTGCTGCATTTTATCATCCTCATCTCCTCCCTGCAGGAGCTGCCTGGACCCTGGATGCATTTTCTCAGCCAGTCATTACCAGCCAGGAGAATCCTTGAAACTTGGCTCATCATCTCAGAGTGTTTGAATCTTGAATTTCACATAAGAAAGCAGTAGACTGCAACAAAACTAAAACTGAAAACTTTGAACACACACACTTCCGACTCCATCCCATTTCCCTCCTTCCACCACCCACCCAAACCCCAACCTGAGTAGTGTTAAGTGTCTGTACTTCTGGGTCTTGGGGCTACTTGACTTGTGGCATCTTCTTTTTTGCCTTTTAACCTTTTCCTTATTTTGTTTGACCACTCCTATAGATTGTAAGGCCCTTGAGAGAGGGAAGTATGTGCAATGAGATCAAATGGGCCACTTCCTGCTTCATTTTTCAACACTACTTCTTTAAGCAAAATTTACAAAAAATAACTAAACATAGTTCAGCAACCTTTGGACCTCTCAACTCAGATATTTGGGGAGAATTTTTAAAATGGTATCTTCTTTCCCTAGACCTAATGAAAGGTTGTCCAATGGGACCACTTGCAGAAATTTGAAGTGTATTTCTGCACTTTGAATACACAGAGGAATGCCCCCCAACTCACACCTAAGAAGGTTAAGGGGACTGAAACCAGGTCTGACATCCACCTGGAAATCTACACAGTGAGGGCAGGGTTGGCCAACTGCCCCAGTGTTGAGGGTTGCATCACAGGACTGGCCACCAGTCCTAGAACAGAGTAAGAGATGTATGGGCCACAAGTTTGTCTTTAAGTGGAATTGACAGTATTACAAACACAATAAGCACTTCTAGACAAACTGGAATAACAATCACTTAGGGAGCTGGGAAGCATTCACAATTTTGCTGTTGTCAGCGATTTCAGTGGCTTTAATTTTCAGTGGTAAGCACAACTTCTATATAGTGTTGTCAAACCTGCAATGAAGTTATGTCATTGACTATTAAAGGCCCATTCTGTGGAATGCCAACACAGAGATTTGAATTTCATGCTCACTCCTAAACATCAAGACAAATATGTCTAATTTCATAAAAACCTAGCCAGCCCCAGGGAGGCTGACAATCACATCTATTGTTACCCAAGTTTGCTGGACAAAAACCTGGGCTTGCTCACTATGTGAGGCCAAAGGGAGCAGGAAGAAGAGGGAGGAAGAGAACTAGGATCACCAAGATAGACAATGAAGATGGGCTGACTTTGTATGTCACTAGTCAAAAATGCAGGTGTGGATTTGTGTTTAATGAGCATCTTTATAAAACTTTATGGCCAGGTCATGAAATGGATATTGGAAAGCTTGAAGGGGGTGGGAGATATGACTGGAAGAGAGAGGAAGGCACAAAGGTCCTCCATTGCACGCCGAGACATTTGAACTCTGTCCTGAAGACAGTAAGAATCCCAGTAGGATTTTCAGCACAGGTGAGGCCATGCTTGTTTCTTACAAAAATTACTTTGGCTTCAAAGTAAAAATTGAATCAAGGCAAGTAAAGCTGAAAACAAGTAGAACCATTAAGACTCAAGTCCCAGGTAAGTCTCTAAACTATGACAGCTCTGGAGAAAAAAAAACTGGGTAGTTCTAAGAGACAATGAGAAGACCAGGACTCATAGTGCTGAATCAGAATAGGGGCTGAGGAGGAAGGAGGAGTCTGGGGTGACATCTGGGAAGCTCCTTGCTTGGACCATTACATGGATCATAATGTACATGTACCAAATGCTAGCTTTGTGCTAGGCTTGTTCCAGTGTGGAGACACAGCAAGGGATGATAAGTTTCCCTATTAGGAAGTGGTGAATCCAAGAGTCAAAAGCTCACATCCAAGTTAGCTGGGTCTAGAATCCATACTTCTAACCACTGCACCATACTGAGGGCAAAATTTGCTCCATGAGAAAGAGAGATAACGAGCCTAAAGTTAGGAGCTGAGTTAGAAGAGAAGAAGAAGGAGGAGGAAAGAGAGAGAGAGACATGTGGTGAGTGATCAGAGAGACAGGAGGAGACTGCAGAGAAAGTGGAGTCCCGGAGGTCACAAGAAGAAAGATGTCTACCAAGACCTCATGGATAGATGTCAATGCTGTATGCTGCAGAAAGCAAGAACTGGAAAAGTCCTCTGGGTTTAACCACCTGGAGGCCATGGAGAATTCACCTGTATTTCTATGAACTGGTTGAGGAGACTGCAGGGATTTAGGTGAACGGCAAGTGTTGAGAGGGTTGGCAACCCTCTACATGAAAGGAAGAGAGTGGAGCTGTCCACATGCTGAGATCACAGAGGCAGCAAGGCATTAAAGATACTGGTTAGGCATGATGTAGAAGGGGGTAAGAACATCCAAGTAGTGTGAGAAGGTGAGTGAGTCAGAAGTGGGAGTGGACAGTGGATGTCTGAAGAATGATGAGTGCCGAAGTGACAGTCTTCAGGGATGAAAGAACATGGTGGACATACAAAGTGGCTGTTGGGAATGGCAAGGTCCTGGTGAAGTTATGGTTCCACTGTCTGCATGGACGTGGAACTTTCTTCAGCTGTGCTCACCAGCCTGAGTACGGGTGTATGGCTGTGTCCACAGCTGAGGACTTGCAGGACAGTTTTGTGTGAACTTGCAGGATAGTTTTGTGTTCACCAGCCTGAGTATGGTCCACAGTTGTGTCCACAGCTAAGGACTTACAGGACAGTTTTGTGTGGATACATGGTTAGAGTGAGTAAGGATCCAGCTGGCAGGTGCATCAATCCAAGCATGTAAGTAAGTGAAATGGGAAATGGGTAGCTATATAGATAGATGGCAGTTTCCTGAGTGTGGCCCCAGAGCAAATGTCCCCATCAGAGCAACATAAAGCAAAGAGTGAGGAAAAGCAGAAATCCACAGCCCTCATTCTAACAGAGAATTCGAGGATGAACTGATTAAGAGTTGTAAAGAACCTTCAAGTTCAGGCAACCAGAGGATGCTTAACTCTGCAGCTATGCCATTGATCTCAGCCCACCAGCAGCCCAGGCCACTGGAGCCCAGGGTGTTAGGGAAAGTCACACAGCTCAGGCAGCCACTTCCTGAGTTCCCTGTGTTGGGGAGTCATGATGTCTGGACAGAGCACCTGAATTTGTCTCCATCTCTCTTCTCTTTCTCCGTGTATCCTCATTTCTTTCCTTCGAGGTACAGGTAAAATCTCGCCTCCTGATGAAATGGAGCTGATTTTAAATCCCAGCTCCAGTACTAGCTGGCAAGACCTTTGGTGTCCTGGGCTTCAAGCTTCTTGTCTGTGAAATAAATGTGATAATACTGACATTGTAATGTTATTATGAGAATTAGGGGTAATTTGCATATAGTCTACTACATTCTCTAGTGCTTGACACATGGTAAGTGTCCAGTAAATAAGGATATCATTTCTTTTTGATCATCAGTAATATTTTTTGTTGGTATGTGGTATCTTACATGTCCAACCACTCTGTGGACTCCCCTGAGACCGTGCTCATCCCTTCTCATTTCAGTTGCCTCTGCCCCCTTAGCCTCAAGCCCACACCAGTGTGGGCTCATTGGTAGAGGCCTTTCACTTCCATCCCTGGGGGTGACTGTGTTGAAGTTCCCAACCAAATTGTTTAGCAGAAAAGGGTAAGGACAGAAACCCTGGGTGATTAGACATTAGGAAGAGACCTCAGGACCTAGAGTCAAATCCTGTCCCTGCCTTCAGAAAGAACAGTTCATTTATGAGGGCCCATGGGGAAATAGAAAGCTTCCAAGCTGGAGCATTTTGTTTTGGTTTGGTTTTTTGGAGTCAGGTCACTCTGTCATCCAGGTTGGAGGGCAGTGACACAATCACAACTCACTGTCCCCTTGACCTCCTGGGCTCAGACAATTCTTCTGCCTCAGCCTTCTGAGTAGTTGGAACTACAGGTGTGCACCACCCTACCTGGCTAATTTTTTTTGTAGAGACCAAGTCTCACTATGTTACCAAGACTGGTCTCAAACTCCTGGGCTCAAACAATTATCCCACCTCAGCCTCCCAAGTGGTGGGGTCACAGGTGTAAGCCACCACATCCAGTTCAAGCTGGGGTTTTAAAAATAATTTAATGATGGACTTGTTGCAGGAAGCCAATGAGAGATGCCAAGGCACCTGGATATTAGTACAGCAAGACTCTTGCCACCCAAGGCCTGAAGGGGCAAGGGAGAGAGGAAAAGGAGCTGCCAAAACCCAATAAGAGCTGGAACCAGAGAGCCATGCAGGTGTAGAGAAACAACCACAGCTAGTACTAGTATTCAAAGGGAGAGAGCAGGGAAGAAACATGGGAACCTCGCCCTCCTCCTCCCAACCCCAGTATGCCATTGGTGCCTCCCAGTGACTGAGTCAAGAGATCTGCACAGGAACCTGAAGGACGTAGTACTCAGGGGCCAGCTCTCCAAGGCAGTGGGCAGAACAGTGAGAGGCAGAAAAGGATAGGGTGAGGGCAGAAGTTGGAATGTCAGCAGCACAGTTGGCAAAGACAGAGCCAACTGAGGGAAGGCTTGCAGCGCATTTATTAGACAGATTAAATATTCTCCAAAAGAGCTGGACACCTACTTGATAGGAAGTAGTCACTATGGTTAAATGTTTGCTCTGTAGTTTTGGGTACACACCAGGAAAACCAAGCAGAGCCCAACCAAGCAGCGCCAACAAGGCTTGGGGTGGGGGTTCTTGACTTTCTATCTGATAATAAATTAAGGGCAGACCATGAAGCCCTCTTAACCAGCCTTGGTGTCACATCCAGTCATCACCACCACATGACAATCAAATAAATTAAAGTAAACTGAGGTCTGGGACTAGTTGCAGGAAGCCAATAAGAGATGTCAAGGCACCTGAAGATTAGTACAGCAGGACTCTGGCCACCCGAGGCCTGAAGGGGCAAGGGAGAGAGGAAATGGGACTACCGAAAGCCAATGAGAATCCCATTTCCTCTCTCCCTTGCCCCTTCAGGCCTCGGGTGGCCAGAGTCCTGCTTTATTAATCTTCAGTTGCCTTGACATCTCTTGTTGGCTTCCTGAAACTAGTCCCATAAACAGAGAAGAGAAGTAGCCTTGACTGACAGGCCTGAGACAGCAAAACTTGAACAAATGGGTACTGGTCAGTTAATAGGAAGCCCCACTAAGAAAGTCAGAGGAGGGTGATCACCATTCTGGGGGTCACTGGAAGCAAGGTGCAGACAGTAGTCAGAGGCACTGATGGCATTGGAGAAAGATTCTGATGTCACTCACAGACCAGCAAGGGACTATGAAATTGTTAATTGTTTTCTTTTTTAGAAAGGAAAGCAGTCTGGGAAATAAGCTATGATGCTCAAGGGATTAACGGTGCAGCCCCTGCCGGGAGCAGGTGGTAGCTCAGCGGGCTGGGGAGGCTGAAGCCCCATATCCCTTCCCCACAACAACTGTGAGTTTTATTAAGAGATGCTCAGATCCGATGAGAGTGGGGATTACGTGGAACTCATCTCACCACCCATTTGACTCTGTTGATTAAGTTTCTTTCTCTAAGACCTCATGATGTGAGTGCTTGGGAGGCTGCTAAAGGGAACAAACCTGCCCCTAAAAACCCAAGCCTTAGGGTGGCAGGGCCACAAGGACTGTAGGTATAACTTCCATTTAGGCTCTGTCCCCATGATGGTCCTCATAAAGGTGACATTTAGAAGGGGATGATGATAGAACCGTCCCCTTCTATCTTTATAATTGTTGTTTTGTGGTATCATACATGAAAGAGTTCTCTGAAAGGGCAAAGATAAGATATTATAATAAGGGCTGAGAAATGAACCTACATGTGTAAATGAGACACAAAGTTAAAAGAGAAAACACAATCCAAAGAGGAAACCTCTTGGCTTAACATATGAGTATTCATAATACACAAATAGATATGTATTACGCATGTATCTTACACACACACGTACATGTATATGTATGTAACTAAAACATTTCCCTGCTCCAAGTACTATTATCCATCTCCTAGATTATTGTTCTCACCCCCTAACTGATTTCCCAGCCTACATCCTTCCTCCCTGCAATCAATCTCTAAAGTAGGTAATGTACTGGGCATGGTGGCTCATGGCAGTAATCCCAGCACTTTGGGAGGCTTAGGTGGGAGGACTGCCTGAGCCCAGGAGATCGAGACCAGCCTAGGCAACATAGTGAGACCTTGTCTCTACAAAGAATTTAAAAAATTAGCTGGTCATAATTTTTTAATGTAGTTCTAGCTACTCGAGAGGCAGAAGCAGATGGATTGTCTGAGCCAAGGAAGTGGAGGCTACATGAGCTGTGATTGTGCCACTTCACTCCAGCCTAGGAAAGAGAGTAAGACCCTGACTCAAAAAACAAAAATAAAAAGTAAATAAAGTCACACATCTGTCCATAACTTTTCAGTGACTTCCCATTTCACCCGTTAAAATACCCAAAGTCCTCCCATGGCCTACATGCCGTCCTGGTATGGCCTCCATCACCTCCTGAACTCACCACACTACCTCACTCCAGCCAGGCTAGGCTCCTTGCTGGTCTCCAAACATGTCACACCTTCAGAATTAAACATAGACTGTCTTCTCCTCCTGGATACTCTTCTTATAATTAGCTGCATAGTTAACTATCACTGCTACATCTTTTCCAAAGTCATTTCAAAGAAGCCCATTCTGATCAACCTGTTTAAAATTATTTGCACCCCAACCCTCACAGTCTGTATGTTTACCCTGCTCTGTCATTTCTTTTATTTTCAAAACACATAACATTGTATTATACTGCTTAGTTTCCTTAATTGTTATATTTATTGTTTATCTGTCTCCTTTCCTAGAACGTAAACTTCACAAGGACAACAATCACACATTGTTCACAAGTACTCAGAACAGTGCCTGGAACATATAAGGCATTCAATAGGTGTTAGTTGAATGAATGAATGAATGAGTGATCTACAATGTACCAGGCCACTAATTGCACTTTTTTATTTCACTCTGCTTGTACTTAGCATAGACTTTGTCACAAATTAATGTTTTATAAGGGCTAATTGATGATGTCATTTATTCAACATTTATTGAGAGACTATTTTACCTAAAACATCATGGGAGAATCTAAGAAATATAAGAAACCAAAGTTGCTCTCATAAAGTTATTACCTAACTGGGGACGTGACTGACGTCACATGACTCCACAATATTCAGTGCTTCTCTTCTTCTAAATACCTAGAAAACTGTACTTTTCAATCCCCTGTCAGGTGGGCTGCATTATGTGACTAACTAGCCAATGGATCGTGAACAGGAGTGATAAGGGTCACATCCAATATGAGTCAGTGACAAGCGCAATCTACCGTGTGACCATGACTAAAGAGGCTTTGTATTCTAAGGTACATTTTCTAGATGGAGAAGACTCACTTAGCTTAGATCCTTGAGTCACCACATGGAGGTCAGTTGCTTGGAGAATTACCTTGATGTACAATGGACTTCACTTGTACAAATACATAAACTTTTTATTGTTGAGCCACTGACATCTGGGAATCTTTTGTTCCTACATAATCAAGCCCTTCCTCATTAGCATGGAGGCCGAAGGGACTATGAAATTGTTAAGAATCATGGGAGCTGAATGAATAGCTTTCAGGAAGCTGGATGTAAAAAGCAGCCAGTAAGAGATGTAATCATTGAAGTTCTCATCAAGAGCAAGGGTCCCCAACCCCCAGGCCATGGACTAGTACCACTCCATGGCCTGTTAGGAACCTGGCCACACAGCAGAAAGTAAGCAGTGGGCAAGCAGAGTTCCATCTTTGGTCAGATTAGTAGCGACATTAGATTCTCATAGAAGCATGAACCTATGGTGAAATGCACATGTGAGGGATCTAGGTTTCACACTTCTTATGAGAATCTAATACCTGATGATCTGAGGTGGAGCTGAGGCAGTGATGCTAGCACTGGGAAGCGGCTGCAAATACAGATTAACATTAGCAGTCAGACTTGATTGCACATCCCTCCCTTCCCCCATCTCCCCCCTCCACAAAACTTGTCCCTATAGTCAGAAAGGTTGAGGACCAGTGATCAAGAGGCAAGAATGTTGGAGAATGGCTGAGCAGACTAAATGAAAGAACTGAAGCTTTGAAAGGACAAGTGGAATTTAGATAAGCAGGATAAAAGCGAACATTGTAATTGGATAAATGTCTGGAAAGAAAGTATGGTGATTATGATTATGACAATGGCCATTGAGGGAAATTCTGGGTCAGAAGTGATAAAAACTGAGATCATAGGGACAGACTGACCAAGCCATCAATCAGTGAAGCCTATCTTACAGAAATGTCAGCACTGGGACAGTCCTCAAACTAGGAGAAGCACATTTCATCGGAGCAAATGTTATTTAAAATTCAATTTACTCCTTTTTGTTGATTTAAGGTAGCTGTTTAATTAGTTTTTAGCATTGTGCATTGTTTATAATCATCATTTCAATAGAAGTTAAAAGTGAAAAGTTTACCATGCTCTTGATTTGTAGACAAAATAACTAACTGTTCCAGATTTCTCTCCTGCCCCCTTGCCACAGTTCTGATTTAACTGTGTCTCTGACCTGGTGAATGGCTTCTAAATCATATCACCAGGTTTCCTGAGCTTCTATAGTGTGCAACTTCTCCCATAAAGCAACAAGATTTGAGCTGAGAAAACACATCTTCTCTCAGTGTTTCAAGAGATAGGTTGATAACAAATGTGTTAGGTCAAAAGAACATTTTTTTCCCCTGGAAATGGCATTGTCTTTAATAAGGAAAATTTCACAAAAAGGTTAAGCTAAGAAGTTCATTTTGGAATCCACCAAGGCTGTTTCCAGAGTAAGCCTAAGAGTTACCCATGGACCAAATCAAACTTGGAAAGGATGCCAAGAAGAAGCCACTTCTCAGTATGGGTCTCTACTTAATAAACCCTAGGCAGTCAAATATCAACCATGTACAAGACTCTGTGCTGAGAGTTGTGGTGATATAAGAGGAGACAAGGCTCTGCCCCACATTCTTCCCAGTGCTGTTTGGGTATACATAATTAACTCTCAGAGAGAGGAGGCTTCATAGCTACCATGTTGTTTAGGTTGCCTTCCTGTCTGGCACCAGCATCACTGCCTACTTGTCCAACAACTTTTGGCAAAGCCAAAAAGAGGTAAAATCTCAGAAAGAACTCCATTATAGAATTCAAAACACAGACAACTAATAGAAAGTAAAGATTACTTAAAGTTCTAAAAATGAGATATGAATGGGATTGATACAAACTTAGCATACGAAGTAATGGTCTATTTCAGAAATATTCCTATTTGTGGGGATTGCTATAAGTTGTTAGAGGATGTGCTCTTTGATGGTTTTTACTATTTTGAGGTATGTTCTACATATGCCTAGATGTTCAAGGGTTTTTATCAAGAAGGGGTGCTGGATTTTATCAAAAGCTTTCTCTGCATCTAATGATATAATCATGTGGTTTTTGTTTTGACATCTGTTGATGTATTTAATTACATTTATGGTTTTACGAATGTTGAACCAGCCTTGCGTCCCAGGGATGAAGCCTACTTGGTCATGATGGATGATTTTTTAGATGTATTATTGAATCTGGTTTGCTAGGATCTTGTTGAGAATTTTAGCATCTATGTTCATCAGAGATATTGGCCTGTAGTTCTCTTTCTTTGTTGGGTCTTTATCTGGCTTGGGTATCAATGCGATGTTAGTTTCATAAAATGATGTGCTCTTTGAAAAAGGATTTCCTCAAAGCCTATCAGGATTTCTTCCTTTTAGGGCTCATGCTCTTCCAGTCATTCCTAGCTTCTCCTCTTATACTAATATGGACACTCTGCCCTGCTAGGTCAACCCCAAAGCCTAAACACACACACACACACACACACACACACACACACACACACACACACACACCGCACAGCATGAAAACATAGTGCAGTGACCAAGAGCTTGAATAGGTCTGGGCATGGTGGTTTACACCTGAAATCTCAAAACCTGGGGAGGCCTAGGAGGATAGCTTGAGCCCAGGAGTTTGAGAACAGCCTGGGCAAGGTAGCGAGACCACTATCTCTAAAAAAGCAAAATTTTAAAAAAAGTAAAAATTAGCTGGACATGGTGGTGTGTGCCTGTAGTGTTAGTCACTCAGGAGGCTGAGGCAAGGAGGATCATTTGAGCCCAGGAGTTCAAGGCCACAGTAAGCTATGATCGCATCACTGCATTCCAGCCTGGGTGACAGAGCAAGACTATGCCTCAAAAATAAAACCTAAACCCCAGCATAACCACTTTTAGATGTGTGACCCTAACCACCATGTTTCTCAATCTCTTTTTGCCTTGGTGTGCCTTCAAAATGGGGCTGCTAATTGTGGTACTTACCTCCTAAGGCTCTTCTAGGGATTAAATAGAGTGATATGTGTGAAATCCTTAGAACAGTGCCTGGAATGTGTCTGTGTCATCTGTTGTTGCTGCTGTTCTTATCATGTGCATTTCAGTTCACTGGGAAGGTAGGAAAGTCTTTGCCACAAGCTAGACCTGTGGACCAGGAAAGAAGTGTTTTGCATCCCCTCCCTCACTCCCTTGTCCCCCAAATGGAGGCTTCCTGCTATGACCTTCAAAGCACAAAACAGGGTTTGGCAGATGCTCCCCTCTGTTCTTACATCTGCTATTTCTTAAACAGTAAAGAAACAGCTCTCAGGATGGCCTGACTTGCAGCTTTTGGGCTCCCAGTCTGCCACTGCTTGTGTCCAGGGAAGGGCGCCAACCTGCATGATGGGTTTGGGTCCTGCTCCTCACCTGTGCTCAGGGCAGAGGCAGAAGCACCACCTGCCATTCTGTCTGGACTCCTTAATGAGAGACCCATTGATCTCTTCATCTTAGCCCAGCAAGAAACCTTCGTCTTTGTCCTCTTTCCATGTACACTCTCCCACCCCAGGACATGGCAGGGTATTGTATAGAAATACAGTAGTCCCTAAACAGTACAATAACACCAAACCCATCTGCATTCACGTTCGAAAGAACTCACAATTCCATCTGACAGCCAGACACTAGACCCAGGTAGGGATGGGGAGGGAGTCTTACGAGTCATTCTACCTATCACAGGACTCACAATTCAAAGGAGGCATCAGCGTAGGTAGGCAGTCAAGAAATGCTTCCCAAAAGCCAGAGTTCAGCAGATGCTTGAGCCATGGCTAGATTTATATGTCAGGGGATGGTTAGAAGCGGCCAACATGTCCCAGATATGGATTCAGCACAGACAAATGTACACCAGAAACTGACATGCACCTGCAGAAGCGTTGCTCCCTCAACAAGCAAAGCAGTGTGCAGGGTCACAAATACACACCGACTGTTTATTGATATCAGAGGACATTTCACACTACACAATAATGTTGCCTCATTTGATGCTCACAGTTGATTTGCCAGATTGGCGAGGTATGATACAATTCTTCACCTCACAGGGAGGAATTTCCAGCTCAGAAAGAGAAGCAGCTTGCCTAGTTCTTAGGTAATTGTAATCCTAGCATTTGAGGAGGCTGAGACGGGGGGATTGCTCGAGCCCAGATGTTCAAGACTAGCCAGCACAGCATAGCAAGACCTCGTCTGAACAAAAATCAAAAAAATTAACCGGGTATGGTTGTGTGTGCCTTACTCAGGAAGCTGAAGCAAGAGAATTGCCTGAACCCAAGTGGTGAGCCCAGGGGTGCAAGGCTGCAGTGAGCTGTAATCAAGTCACTACACTCTAACTTGGGGGGCAGAGTGAGAAACTGACTCAAAAAAAAAATCAGTAAGCAATCAGTAAGTGGAAGATGGATGTCCACCACAAGTTCCAACTCTAGATGCCCCCTCTCCTCTCCTGTCTTTTTTCTTCCTGCCCTTCCCCAATCCTCTCCCTCCTCCTCCTCCTCCTTCTTTTCCTTCTCTCTCTATCTCTGTCTTTATCATCTCTATTTATATTTCTCTATCTCTAGTCCCATGCTTGAAGAAAGGTTAACAGATAGGTTAGGCATCTGGAACGAGGCCCTTTTGTGCCAGCTGTGATCGCTCTCATGCAGAATGAGCCCCAAAGGTTAGAGTACTAACCTTTCCATCCCAGCCATCTACTGTCTGCTGCAGGGCTGGAGTGCCCATTTATATGTTCTCTTGCCGTCGGGGAGTAGAGTGCACCTGAGGCAGAGGGGAGTCCTCTCAAGAGACCCATCTGCTAAATCATGCTGCACCAGGGATGAAATATCCCAGGGTGAGAATAGGAAAGGGATGAAAGAAAGGGGGCCAGAGAAATAACCCAATTTGAGAGAAAGAAAATGCCAGTATGGGTGACTGGGCTGCTTGTATTGACGGATCTAAATGCACGTAGGGGGCTATAACAATAAACACAAATAAATAGAAAAAGCATTGAATCACTGAGGAGGAAAATGTCAGGCTGCAAATGTAAATGTCACTGTCAGATAGTCATTCCTGGCCAACCAACTGGCCCAACCATTGATCACATGTTAGCTGGAGAGACTTGGGAATGTGCAGAAAGATACAGAGATCTCCCCTCTTTGAATGATTTCTAGAATCTTCTTTGGTTTAGGAAGCTTATAGAAACCCAGAATACAGCTGCAGACACCCTGCCCCACCCCCACTCATGTGCTCATGCACACACAGCTGTACACATGCGCATCACAGTTCTCATCCAGACTTGCACTCACCAAGATCCTGTGCCAGGAACGTCTCTTAACACAAGACCCCAGTCTTCTCTAAGATGCTCTACTCAGAAGGACTCTGAACATCTCATTCCAATATGGGTGACGATGCCTGAGAAAGGGGCTTCCAAGGCTTTGTCCTGGGTAATGTATGTACCCATGGAGATACATACATTCTTGACCTTAGGCCAAGAATGAGGCTTCAGAGGAAGCAGTCTGCAAGGCAAAAGCACTGCACAGGGCACACACCTCATTGTCCGTGTCTCAGCACAGGAAAGAGGACTACTATTAGAAGCTCCAGCTTTGGTTCAACCTTCAGTTGGAGTGCTAGGGACAGGGACAGAGGAGTCCTGGACTCCCTAGTTTCCACTTTAATCTGTACTTCAGAGAGCTTAAGGTCTGACGTGCTCTCTGGAGGTAGCAGACAAAAGGATCCAGCAACTAAGAGTCCCAGAAGGCCTTGCCCACCCACACCTCCTTCTATTCCTGGCCCAGACCCTGGTTTCTGAGAGGCCCCATGCCTAGAGGGAGCTAGGTTACCCATTCTGACTCACCTGCTGTCCTGTGTCCTCTCCAGTTCTTATAGGTGGGATCCCTGGGAGCTCCTCTAAGAGTCGTCAGAATGCTTTGAATTGGTTTCTAACTCTCACCTTAAAAGAATATGTGACATATGGCCATCCCTTGTAATACAAATTGATTTGTGGTTTCACCCTGAAGCAACCTCATTTAAGCATCCAGAAATGCCCAGATCTAGGTGTTTAAGAAATAAATCATTATTCTTTCTCTCACACTCCTCATTCCCAATTCACGCTTTTCTTATCCCCATGCTTTCCCTCTAAGTTTTTCTGGGCTCTGGAGGAGTTGGTGCACAGCAGTGGACAGCATTTTCAGAACAGCAGGGACCTTACTGGAAAGGAGACTAAGGTTTACTCTGGTGGGAAGAGGACAGGAGCTCTCCTTCCAACGGGAGCCTGTAACCAAGGTAAGTCAAGGCACTGATGGCAGAAATGTCCTTATTGGGAGAAGGCCCTAGACCACTAGCCTTGCTTGAGCCAAAGAGTTATGGTGGGAAGTTGGGAGCATGAGATCAGAGAATAAGACTTTTTGAAACACACTGATTGATTGGCAATTATATGGACATGGCCTGGCCATACATGTTTTGCCTTGGGGAAAGCCCTCATCTCATCATGGAACATTCCCTTGGGTATGAACTTAATGGCTGGAGACACTTGTAGCCAGAACCCCAATGTTTGTACCTAATCAAACATGGCTTTAAACCTCAATACAGTACCATTCCACAACACACTCCTCCTTTATGAGTGGTGTGTATATTTGAGTCTTACTGCAAAGAAGTGATTCGCTCCTCTGAGGCAAGAAATAAGATGTCCCTTGGCATGGTTCTTCTCCTCATCACCATCCTCTACCTTCAGTGTAGGGTTGGATGTATGGTAAGGAGGTTGTATGTGAAAGCTGGGGAAAAGCCATGCTTGGATACAGGAGACCCAGACATTAGTCTTGGACCTGTCTAATTATTTTGTGACTTTTGGAAGTTCACTAATAATTCTCCCAAGATTTTCCTTTCTCACCTGTAAAATAGTGTTAACAAGATCCTTGGGGGTCTACTTTACTTCTATAAAGGAAAGCCATTGAAAATGCCTTAAACTAATATATGCCACTCAAAGCATATATACCATAGACTCTGGCAGTCACAGATTCCAATACTCCATCTTGGACTGTTTGCAAGAAATCCTAAGAGTCTATGACATAACAGTAAGTCACCCTTTCGCTGGAGTCTGATTTTCATTCAGGGGCTTGATAGGTCAGCTGAGGCAGAGAGTCTAGTGGGTGAGCCTAGCTGACTGACCAACACCCATCTATTCCCAGTTTTAGTGGTTCTCTCCTGCAGGAAGGGGACCGCCCCCTCTCGTTAGGAAACTAACAGTAAAGTACCAGTTCCTGCTTTTGGGTCTCTGCACCCTCATAACATGTCTAGAATTCCTCCATTGCTGCCTCCTGCCCAAATGACTCTATGTCATCTTCCCTCGGGCTATTGCAACATCCCAGTTTACTTCTTCTCTTTTCCCAATGGACTGGTTCCCCCGCCCAGGGAAAAAAAGAAATTTCTTTATTTAAAACTATGGGGTTTTTTTCTGGGAAACTACAAGTTTACAAGTGAGGGAGAACTGTCTCAGCCCATGCCTCCCACCTCCCACCCATCACACTCCCAACCTTTTCCCCAGTCCTGCCCATATTTGTAACAGAAGGAGTCCTCCACTCTGACAGTCTTGTAAAATCCTGAGGATGTCTGAGGGGACCAGATGGTAGGGTTCAAGGATGAGAATGGGACAGCATTGATTTTACTTTCCCCCATACCTGACTTTTTGCAACCTCCCTCCTCTTTCTCCCCATCCCTTGGTTTTGGTGTAGCAAAAAAAGATACATCATTTCTGGGGAAACTGAGGAAGGGAGATACACACATACAAGCACCCCAACCCATATTTGGCAATAACCCCCTCCCCATTCTTCCCCCCTCTAATCTGCAAATAGTAGTTTAAAAAATTAAAGGCATGTCACAGGGGAAGGTGGCATCTTTGATTTCCTCAAAATTACTAAGTCCAGTCCTACCCAAGGGTTGTGGGAAGAGGGAAGATAGGAAGCCCCTCACTGCCTCCAAAGCAAATGCACCAGAAACCTGCCCACATAAGCAAAAAACACCTAAGTGATTTTAGGAGGCAAGGGCTTTGGTGTCCTGCAAAATTCAGTGGACTGTTTTTAACACAGCAGCTGGTAAGATCCTTGACAGTTATAAGGCATAGCCTGTTGTCCCTTCATTCAAACTCTCCCATGTCTTCCCAATTGCCCCCATTACACCCAGGACTCTGAGGGCAGAGACTGCTGTACTACTGTGTCCAGTACATGGGAAGTGCTGAGTAAATATTTGTAGAATGAGTGAGCAATCACTGTACTGCACTTGTAGAGAGAGGGAATTACACACAACTGTGTTTTTCATGCGTTTGAGATTCACAAGGGCCTCGGGATACAATCTCACAGATGTCAAGTCTCTCCCACACTGCAATAGTAAATAATCCATACATATTTAATTGTATATGGAAGTGAATTGAATGGCACCTAAATCCACATTCCCAGACAATGCCCAGAATAGGTATACAAATAAATCCAAGATTGCGCATTGAAGCATGACATTAGCCCTCATGCAACCCAAGAGAGAGCAGGGTCAGATAAGAGGGGGAGAGCCCCCCGACAGGCACAGAGGGCCCCATGGATCTTCCCGGGGCAGGGCAGTTATCACTGCCCGTAGGGGAGGGGTGCAACGCCTGGGTGACTTGCTGAGAAAATTCTGTGGAGTATGTTAATTTCTTTGGGACTTCAGAGGCCCCATAACTCTTGGAGATTAATAAGAATCTGGGAAGTATCTGTCTTTGCCGGCTGCTTTCATTTGCGCAGTAATAAAGCTCGCCTTTCTTGTTTAATAAAAACAATGTGGAAACAAATGGTTCTGTGCACAGTGGAACTTTAGAGAAATGAATTCGGCGGCATGGAGGGAAGTGTTTCATCACACTGCTGGCTCTCCAAGTCTAAAACAGAAGCTGTGTTTCCTCCTTCCCCTATCACCCTCTCACACCCCACCCGAGTTTTGGAGGTGCCTCTAGACTCGGCCCTGGTACATCAGGCATGTGAGCACAATGGAAAGTGATGGGTAAGTCCCCTGCCTTTGCTGGCCAGTCCATGCTCAATAAACAGGAAGTCGAGGTTGGCTCTTGTGACTAGCTGAAAGTGGGGGCAGGGTGGAAGCCCAGTCCCAGACTGGAAATAATTACAATGAGGAGGAACTAGATTTTTTGTAAAGGGAAATCTGCCTGAGAAGAGAAACAGGCTAAGGAACAGTTTTGTCGTCTTACTGGGACATGGATCACAGGGAAATGGGAATATGTTAAAAGGCAACATGTATATATTATGTATTGACATCAAAGTTTTCCCCCAGTGACTGGCACAACCAAGAGATCAAGCATAGTTGTCACCTAGTACTTAGTCATGGCCTCTATTCCTCACTTGAATTTTTCCTTAATATTTTAATGTGGACATGTCTTATCTTCCCTGCTGCCCTGAAAACTCCTTGAGGTCAAGGATTGACCTATACTTCTCTCTTTAAATTTCTTCCAGTTGCCCAAAAGAAAACAACTGGGTTAACGGGTCCCAGGGGAAAATTGCAGGTCCCATTGCTTATTTATTAATTATGCTCAGATGGACGGACCAGGGTGGCAGACAGTCCTCATCCGACTGCTTCAACCACTGAGTCTAATCTCCTGCTAACCCTCAGTTGAGGACCCTTGAGCTTCTAACACAGATATGGCATGAAAGTAATGTGGGTTTGGCTGAAAGGTTGTGTTTTCTCTTTGGGGTCCTATATGACCACCTGGGAAATGGCCTTGAGGTTGGCAAGGACCTAAACAATGCTTATAATGGAGAGAAAGATCCCCCACTGCAGAAAAACCCAGAAAACACAGGATTTATTAACTGCCTACTATGTGCCCTGCCCTGCTGGCCACCATCCCCAGGGGTACAAATGAATCACAGTAATGAATTAGAACCTCATTAAATTAGACAAGTAGGGGGTCTGGCCTATCTGCATTAATGAAGATCTGATTTATTAACTATCTTTAAAGAAATGCAGTTTTATTACTTTCAAGTATAAGCATTGATTCATATCAAGTGCCAGCAAGCATTGCCAAGTGGAGGTCCTGATGGCCATGCCTTAACGAAAAGATAAGATTAATTTGTAATTAACGGCATCCATTTGCATGGAAACAATTAATGGGCTAAAGCCCTCATAAAAACAGTGCAATCTATTAACTAGATTAATAATGCCCACCTTACAATCTAGGATAACTTATTAGTTTTTCCCAGAAAAGGCAAAGGTCAGCTCTCCAGGAGCCTGGGTGCTATGCTGAGCCCAGAGAAAATTATAAAGGTGTCCAGGCTTGTTTGCCTGGTTTCCAGTTTTCTTATGTCATGTCTTTTTCCTTCTCAGTATCTTTTAGTAGTCATTTATTTGGGGAGCGGGAGGAGGGAAGAAAGGTAATCGGAAGAAATTTAAAGAGAAAATATGATACTTCTCAACCTCAGAGTTTCCAGGGTGACAGGGAAGATAAGACATGTACACATTAAAATCTTAAGGAGAAATCCAAATGTGGGACCGAGGCCATGCCTGACTAATAGGTGCCAACTGTACTGGAACCCTCAGCTGTGCTGGTCACTAAGCGAAACCTTTGATATGTATATGCCACTAACTAAGCAACCCTAGGAAGTAGCCATTATAACTTCCTTTTCCATCCTGTAGATGAAAAAAATGGAAGCAATGAGTGATCTATACCTTGTCTACATTCACACAGCCGATGTGATGTGGGGTAGCCCCACATTGAAACATCCTCCCCACCCCCGCCCAGTATTTGCACCACTGTGTAGATACCTCCTCGTAAATCTGATTCTATGATTCACTTTTGACCAAGAAGAGTACTGCAGAAGGGATGTTGTGTGACTTCTGCAGCTAGGTCATAAAAGGCCTTACAGCACTGTTATGGCTCCCTGGTTTGTATGCCTGCTGCCCAGAAAATTTGAGACTGACAGCAGTTATTGCAGTAGAGAAAGAGTTTAATAATGTTAAAGGGGCTGAGTGAAGAAGATGGGAGGCATTTCTCAAATCCAGCACTCCAAGAATGCAGAAGCTAGGGTTTTTAAGAGTAATTTGGCAAGCAGGGGTCTAGGGAATTGGGAGTGCTGATTGATAGGGGATGAAACCACAGAGATGTTGAGATTGTTTTGTGCCCAAGTCACTTTGAGGGGTTTCATGGGTCACCGGTCCAGTTGGCGTCAGGTGGCTTACCAGAACGCAGAATCTGAAAAGCATCTCAAACACAAGTCTCAGGTTTATGTTATCTATAGGAGAAACTGGGGAAGTTACAAATCTTGTGAAAAATGAATGCAAGAGGGGGAATTCTTGGTGATCAAAGCCTCCCACGTCCTTCAGTTGATTAAACTTTTAGATACCATCAAGGAGGTTGGCATGACCTATAGCTCATTGTTCTTTGAGAGAAAAACAAGTTCATTAATCTTGCAGGAAGCCCTGGGAACTAGGGTGTGTGTGGAAGGTGAAAAGGGCAAGGAGAAAAGAAATGAGTATAACAAACATCTTATGATTTAGATCTTAACAAAATTCAGAATCCCTTTACAGTTCTAACCCTGTGGACTTTTATTAATTTTATGAAGGTAGTTTCAGCAGCTGCCCAGGCCTCTTAGAATACCTGCTTCGGTTGAAGCCAGCCACTGTGTAGGAAGCCCAACTATACCAAGACTGACATGCTGTGAGGAAGCCCAAGCTAGCCCCATGCAGAGGCTATGTGGAAAAAGAAAGATGACTGAACAGTCCTCAGCAGTTCTAGCCATTGCCACTGAGATGCCAGACATATGAGTAAATGCTCCATTCTGGACAGAAGCCCAGTTGAGCTTTCAGTTGACTCCAGTATCAGCCACCATGTGACTATAGCCAAAAGAAAGACTTCAACAAAGAACCACCCAGCTGAATCCATTCAGTCCACAGAATCATTATTTCTTATGGTTCTTTGCAATAGACAACCAGAACTAGCTGGTAAGATTTAAATGAGAGCAGGCTAATGCTAGAGTTAAAAACTTGGCCACCATGCACACCAGCAGTTGGGTAGTATAGGCTACTGTTCACTTTACCTTTTCTTCTTCCCTCAGTTGGAGAATTCCAAGCAGGTCTTTTCCTTCAGTCTGACTTTTGGCCTCTGAGAATGATATTCAATTTGTAAACACACACTGTAACCTTGCCCAGCTCCCGTGGATCAGCATTCATGAAACAGGTCTAAAACACTGGGCAGAGGACAAAATGCTCCTGTCCCTAAGAACCATTTTTATGCCCTACTTGTTGTGAGGCTCTGTCCTGAGTAACCTAGTCAGACTTCCATCTCTCTGATGTGAGCCCTGGACCATGGACTCTACTCTTAATCTCACACTACCCCCTACCTGGGCCCTGGTGCCCCTCTGAATCCATGGAGGTTGAACTGTTGAGCTCTGCTGGTACCTGATTTTGCTTGGGACCTAAGGAAATATCACTGCGAACTTGGATGAATTTGTTCAGAGTCTGACCAATCTCTGGATCTTTGGTCTACACTGGGCAACCTCCCAACAAGTTCTTGACTAAGTAAACTTCTGTCTTGTGGTCATTCTGGATTTGGGGTCTGATGGCCCCAAGAGTGCCAACCAAAAAAGCTGGGACCCATGGACAATTAAAGTGAACATATAATGACAGCTACTCAAATGTTATGTTGTTTATCACTAAAAAAATTTACATTTTGCCAATCTTATTAGTAAATTCCTTACATTGTGAGAACACTTTGATGAATCTCTTTACAAAATTCCTGAACCGTCCATCAAATTAGATGGTCATTTCCATCATGTATATGTATCACTGACTTGACCCTCCTATAACTCTCTTCACCCCTGAGATCTTATTGAAATCTCCTTTCATAGCTTGGAACAAAATGAAATTTTGGAGGATGAGGTTGTAACAAAGGAAATAAATATTTGCCCCTCTCCCTCTCGGCTGTCCACACCTCCCAGTCCTGCAGATCTGAAAGAAAGTGCCAGATGAGAAACCTCCATCTCAAAGACAGCACGGAAAAAGCAAGTACACATAACTCATGTAAGGTGTCTTCCTGAAAACATCCTAATTCTGAGTGATCCTTACTGAGAGAAATCACACAACCAGAGATCACGAGCCCCAGACTGGAGTCAACACCCTGAGTATAAATTTGGACTCTGTCCCTTCTTGCCTCTGTAAACTCAGGAAAGATCCTTAACCTCTAAGGCTAGTTGCCTCTTGCATAAAATAACGTTATCAATGCCTCTTGTATAAAGTTAAATGAGAAAATACTTACAATACTGTTATACAGAATTCTCAGTAAACGATATCTGTTAGGAATAGTATATACAGTCATTTGTCACTTAATGACAGGGATACATTCTAAAAAATGTATTGTTAAGTGATTTTGTCATTGTATAACCATCATAGAGTATATTTACACAAACCTAGGCAAGATAGCCTACTACCCATGCAGGCTAAATGGTCTAGCCTATTGCTCCTATGCACCTGTACAGCATATATCTGTACTAAATACTGTAGGCAACTAAAACATAATGGTAAGTATTGATGCATCTAAACATATCTAAACATAGAAAAGGTATAGTAAAAATGTAGCATAAAGGATAAAAAACATTACTCCCATATGGGGTACTTACCATGAATGGAACTTGCAGGACTAGAAGTTGCTCTGAGTGAGTGAGTGAGTGAGTGAGTGAGTGGTGAGTGAAGGTTAAGGCTTAGGATATTACTGTATTCTACTGCAGACTTTATAAACACTGTACACAGGCTACATCACATTTATTTTTAAAATTTTTTCTTCAATATTAAATTAAGCATACTTTGCTGTAACCTTATAAACTTTTTAATTGTTTTAGCATTTGTACTCTTTCATAATAATACTTACTTAAAGCACAAACGAGCCGGGCTCGGTGGCTCAGCCTGTAATCCCGCGCCTTTGGGAGGCTGAGGTGAGTGGATTGCCTGAGCCCATGGGTTCGAGACCCGCCTGGGCAGCGAGACCTCATCTCTACAATAAATCAGAAAATCAGCCGGGCGTGGTAGCGCATGCCTGTAATTCCAGCTACTTGGAAGGCTGAGGCGGAAGGCTGAGGCGGAAGGATCGCTGGAGCCCAGCAGGTCGAGGCTACGGTGGCCGGGAGCGGCCACTGCACTCCAGTCTGGGCGACAGAGTGAGACTCCAACTCAAAAAAAAAAAAAAAGCACAAACACATTTGTATAGACATACAAAAATATTTTCATTCTGTATGTCCCTTCTGTAAGCTCCCTTCTGTTTTAAAATTTTATGTGTTTGTTTATCTAATTATTTATTTATTTATTTTACTTTTAAAAGATTTTTGCTAAAAACGGAGACACAAATGCACATGTTATCCTAGACCTTTATGGGGTCAAGATCATCAGTATCCCTATCTTCTACCTCCACATTTTGTCCCACTGGAAGGTCTTTAGGGGCAATGACACCTACGGTGCTATCATTTCCTATGACAACAATACCTTTCTCTGGAATAACTCTGAAGGACCTGCCTGAGGCTGCTTTACAGTTAGCTTTTTTTATATAAGTAGAAAAAGTACACTCTAAATTAACAATGAAAAGTATAGTACAGCAAATATATAAACCAGTAACTTGGTCTATGATCATTATGAAATATTATATCCGCTACATAATTGTATGTGCTAGACTTTCACACAACTAACAGTACAGTAGGCTTAGTTACACCATTGTCACCACAAAGGTATTGCCCTATGACATTACTAGGAATTTTTCAGCTCTGCTATAGTCTCAGGGGACTACTGAAGCATATACAGTCTGTTGTTGACCAAATCATCATTATGCAACACAAACGGCACTAATTTTCATATTTTTTAATTGATTTATAAATTTTAAGTGTTTGGCCTCAAATTATATTTCCAGATTTAATTTATATAAATAGAGTAAGAAGCTTTTCCAAATCAGATTTTATTAAATCATCACAAAACCACTACCACAACTACATTTGTTTATAATGAAAATGAGATACGGAAAGGTTTAGTAACTTGTATTATCTTCACAATTTTGCAAGTAAAGAATTTGAGATTTAAAAAGAACAATGATTTAGCCAAGGTGGCACAGTTTCCTGCAAAGAGACAGCCAGGTTTGAACCCTATAGTTGAACTCAAAATTGAACTTAAGCTTGTGCACCTCCACTCTGCAAATGTAATGTAATTTGCCAATGTAATGATTCATCTGTCAATAAACAGGCACTTATTTGAGCACCTACTTTCTATTCAGCCCTGAAAAATATACTAGATAGGAAGGAAAAAAATACTCAGACCTTTTTATGACGAGATCATGATCTATCAGAAGAAGTAAGATCAATATAAGCATTAAAATGATTTTTTAAACAAATCCAGAAAACATTACTAGTTGTGTGCCAGGTTAAAGAGGGTCTATAGAAGTTCCAAAACAAAAAGAAAATCTAACAGCCAGGAGCTTAGAAATAGAGGCAGTATGTCAGGTTTCCTTCAGGAGAGGATGAACCACTCAAACTGGCAGGGCTTCTCTGCAGAAGGCTTATTCCAATGGAGCAGGCAGGATACAGCCAATGGACCAGTGTGGGAACTCAGGGAGAGAAGCAGTTGGGCTGTGACCAGCCTCAAGCTGAAGGGCAGAAGAGCGAGAGGGGTCACTGGCACAAAAATGAAGAGAGACTCGTGTAGAGCCGGCCATAGAGGGACCTCACAGACAGGCAGAGGTGACTGTACAACAGAGAAGAAGAAATACTTTAACTCCACGTAAATCTCTCCTTATTGGCCCAACTAGCCAGAAGCCAGAGGTCTCACATGACTGTTGCTTGAATTGATATAGGGTATCCTGCAGGGCAGAGAGCAGGTGAGGTGTGAAGTAGAGGGCCATGGGAGATATGCAGCACTGAAAACTCTGAATTGTGGGGAGAGAAAAGCATCCCATTCAGGAGTCAGTGTTTTCAGGAAGAATGAAAGCATATGTGAGATCAGTGGAAGGTGGTAGATGGTGAGAAACCTGGTCAAGCTAGGCTGAATGAACTTGGTAGGGGAAGAGTGGGATTCAAGGTTGGGCCACAAGTTCATCTCTTGAATTGCAGGTCAGATCATCAGCATGGTGCCCAGCACTTGGTAGAATCTCAATAAATTGTTTTCTTAAAAAATATATCAACTCAACCATTAAATACATGAGTATGAGAATCCAGGATACCCTCCCTAGATCCTACAGCCAGGGAGAAGCTATTTTAGGTGAACTAGGAAAACATGTTGGGAGTCTTTCATACATTTTCCTCTTACTGACCTTTATTTTTGAAATCATTCTTCCATTCTACAGATAGATCCCAGTGAGGTCTAGAAGAATCATGTTTCCTTCAAAGAGTGTTTAATTCCAGGCTTTTCTCCACTATTATCTTGAGCAGTAACCCAAGACATTTATATTAGGATTGCCGTGGGTAGGGCCTCTGGATGTGGAGGGTACCATAGGGCAGAAAACTGCAAGGAAGAAGCCAAGCAAAAAGCAAGATCTCTAAACCACAGCAGAAGCTGATTGAGCCAGCAGGCCTCCTGCCCCCACCTCAGATCCAAGGGCTTCCTTTCTCTGTGCCCCAAATTCACACTTAGGGCTGGTACTCTTCATTAGCAATGTTACAATGGAAAGAAATCTACCTTTTTCTTTTTTTTTTGAGTTGGAGTCTCTCTCTGTCACCCAGACTGGAGTGCAGTGGCCGCTCCCGGCCACTGCAGCCTGGACTCACTGGGCTCTGGCGATCCTTCCGCCTCAGCCTTCCGAGTGGCCGGAATTACAGGCACGCGCTACCATGCCCGGCTGATTTTTTGATTTATTGTAGAGATGAGGTCTCACCAAGTTGCCCAGGCAGGTCTCGAACCTGTGGGCTCAGGCAATCCACTCACCTCAGCCTCCCAAGGCGCAGGATTACAGGCTGAGCCACCGAGCCCGGCGAAATCTACCTTTTTCATGTTTGTCATCATGGGACCTTAGGATGATATGTCCTTCAAATACTCACAGGACTAACAAAGAGTGAAATGGAAGGAGGTAGGAAGGAACAGAAGGAGGGAGGTAGGGAAGAGGGAATTCTCAAATGGCTTCCCTCAATAAACCCATCAGCGAGGATGCCCTTATTGACCACCTGTGTCTCTCCAGAATGACACATGGTGCTGTTGAAAGACAGGAAAAGGGGACATACTCCAGCTGAGGGACAGGAATGTGTCAAAAGACATTCGTCAAGGAGAACCATTAAAGGGCAGGCTAAACAGCATGGAACTGGTCATAAGGGGAAGATAAAAACACACAGAGAGTAAAGATCAGGGGAGTGGTGGATCTGAATGGTGCAAAGGGTAGGCTACATTTTGATAGCTTGAGTGGGCGGAAGGAGATGCCCAGGTGATGGGAACAGCTTGGATGAAGACAAGGAGGTCAGAGTAAACAAGGCACGTGTTCAGAGCACTGATGGCACAGCATTCACGACTCTCCCAACTCACATTACAGCTACTGACACCCATAGCCCCCAGTACTGCCTAAGGCACAGGAGACTTGAAATGAAGGAGAGTTACCACTCTCCAGTCAGACTGACATCTTACCCCAAACAAAGATTTCTTTCATAGAACTCTGGCATGCTGGTAGGCTGGTTTCTACTCTGAAATTCCCAGATAAGGTGATCTTTATCTACTCTTGAACAATTTTAATTGATGGAAAGTTTACTCTATAGTAATTTGAATCATTCCTACAAAATGCTATTTTCTGATCACAATTATCATGACTATGACTATCCCTCTCGGTGTCTTCACACCCACTCCTCTCTTTGAACTGTCTCAGGACACCACAGGACTCCACAGGGATTCTGAGGCTGCCACTTTCCTTGGGCCCCGGATCAGAGCACCGCCTGCTCCCAGCACCCTGGGCCTCTGTGTTCCAGTCATTGTGAAAAGCCCATCTAAGTCTCTGGTCTGGCAGCAGAACACACATTTCTGGACATCAAATGGCAATAATTGTCATGAGAAATGTCAAAATGAAAATCACAAGTGCTCCCACCCACAACCATGCTCCTTCTATCCCTATTGACACAGCCATTTGAAAGCTGTGGGAAACAGCAAATTCCTCGCTTTCTTTTAATCAAGGACACTCTTTAAGATGCTTAAGTACAATACTATTTAAAAATGGGCAGTTTTATATAAAAGGAAGAAGAGAAAGTACAGCAGGAATGTACAGTATATCAGATTGAATTAGTTTTTCATGACACAACATGTAAACAAATCTGTTTAATTAGAACACCTTGTTTTTATTGCATTCTGAGCAATTTTTCAATAATGAGGAGAGAAGATAATGGGGAAGGGAGTCTGTAGTTCTTCAGGAACACCCAGCGATCTTCCCTACTTCCTCGAATGTAAAGCTCCTGGGGTGTCCCCTTGCATTCCCCACGAGTGCCCCTGGTACCTCATTTTTCCCCCACCAAATGTCTTCAAATAACAACCTCCATTTTTAGAGATTTCAGCAGATTTTTTTTTTTTTTTTGAGTTGGAGTCTCACTCTGTCGCCCAGACTGGAGTGCAGTGGCCGCTCCCGGTCACCGCAGCCTCGACCTGCTGGGCTCCGGCGATCCTTCCGCCTCAGCCTTTCAAGTAGCTGGAATTAAAGGCATGTGCTACCACGCCCGGTTGATTTTTTGATTTATTATAGAGTTGAGGTCTCGCTGCCCAGGCGGGTCTCGAACCCGCAGGCTCAGGCAATCCACTCACCTCAGCCTCCCAAAGGCAGATTTTATGCACACAGGGGAGATTAGATGTGATCCCTGAAAAGATGAAAACTTGAAACTCCTCAAAAATAAAGAGGGGGGGAAACCTCAAAGCCCCCACACCTCCAACAGAAGTTAGCAGAGAGAAGCAAATCCTTGACTGGAAGAAGACATCTGGTTCTCAATCTAGTGCTAAGGGTGGGCTTTGGTCTTAGTCCTTCCGCCCAGGCCTCTGTCTCCTCAAAAGACATGCCCACTTGTAGGAGAGAGTTTGACTGAATTCCCCTGATGGCCCCCACACTAGGGATTCTGGCCTGTGCTTCCGACCTACACTCCTCCTGATACACGGAGGCCTAAAGCAAGGGATCTGAAAAGGATTTAAGAAGCAGCTGGTTGCCCCTCACCCCACTCAGAGCCCAGAAGATGCCCTGACCTCTCTACATTTTCTGTTGTGGTTCTCTCCTCCTCAAAGTGAACACTCTCAGGTCCTACAGATACTCACGCCTCTCTCCTCAACCCCACTATTGCACTCACACCTGCAGGGCTGTGTGTGTTTGTATTTTTGGTTTCTGGTTGGTTTCCTAACAAGCAGAAGATTTAAGCTTTTAATCCATCTGTTGGGTGCAAAGCATAATATATTCTGAGAGTGGATTAGGGGACTAAATTTGGGAGATGTGTTGTCAAAATGTGGATTTGCAATGCAAGCTTATTGATAAGGGTGTCATTTGGAGCCTGAAGGCCTTTTTGGAGTCGCTGAGTGAGAAGGGCTGAAGACTAGAAGAGCGACAGGTGTGCAGAACTCATCCCCCACAGAATGGAAGATATGGAAACATCTCTTTTGGGAGTACCCCATCACTACTTTCTGGGTCCTCTTCTTCCTCTTGCTTCTTCTCTCTTACCACACACACTTCAGGATCTCTCCCTTGCCTAGCACTACCTTCAGGATACTGATATATTTAGTCACCCAGGAAGGATATCTAATAACAAGCCATAAGTCTCAATTTCTTTCTTGGGAATGTGCATTTTAATGATGACAAAGTCTTATGTTCTTATGGTGGTAGGCACCAATCAACATTGAAAAGTGATGTTGGAAGGAAGAGACGGAGAGAACAGGAGACCCATCTCAGAGACCCAGAAACAAGCACCCGTTGTGGCCTCTCACTCACATGACACATAGGGTCAGCTTGGTCATTAGAACACAGAGTTATCTTTTCTCATGGAAATGATACAAAATAGCTTAGTTTGTTTTGTAGACTGAGGCAATGGGAGTAAATGGTCTGGAATTCAGAAGTTGGCAGCAGACTTGGGACAGTTAAGCAGCAGGATGACTGGTGACTGTGTAGGTAGGACAGAGAAATGAGGAGGTGGGGATGTGGTAAGCCTAGGGGACCACTGTTCACCCATCCAAGCAGGGCTGGAGCATCATTTAAAACCAACAGGGTCCTCAAAGAAAAGTCACAGCAACGTAGAAGGCCCATCACAGCAGCCCTATTAATTACTAGCTTCCAGCCTCCGGTAGACTATCTGCAGCAAGAGACAGCTCACCACCTACCAAGGAGGCTGACTATTAGGCTCTGGGAGGGGACTGACCAGGCAGAGAAGACTGACCCCTGATATGTCAGTAGATCTAGATCAGATTCCAGCCTCTTACTATACATTGAAAATACAAAGGGGTACCCCCAAAAAAACAGAATTATTTTTTGGGGGGTGGATCTCTTGTAGTACAGGCTTCCCCTGCTAGGTATGTATTCTAGGAACCCACTGGCATTAGTGTACCAGCTAACATTGCTATGAGAGGCTGCATTTGGCTTCAATAATTTTAGAGAGTCTTTCCATGTGTTTGACCATTTCATAATGGGTGGTTTACAAGCACACCTACCCACACCATGCTGAGTGTTGAACAGTTTTTGACCAAAACCAGCATGATCCCCATGTCCCACCCTCTCTATTCACCCAATCTTATCCCAAGCGACTTTTTTGCTTTTCTGTTTCCCTTGGTGAAAAAAGTCCTCAAAGGGAAATGTTTTGTTGATGTGGAAGAGATGAAATAAAAGAATGACAGAAGCACTAAAAGGTATTCAAATTGGCGAGTTCAAAAACTGTTCTGAGCGGTAGAAAAAGTGTCTTGATAGATGTATTACATCAAATGGAAAGTACTTTGAAGTTTAAACATGGAAGAATAAATATATAATTTTTTATAAATAAATTCTGAGTTTGGAGAGATCCTTCTTTATAGAAGTTAGGATGAAATATCCCCATCAGATCCACTCTGCCCTTTTCTCAGCTGACTTGAAGATAGGCTAGAAATCTCTTCCAGTTTATAGGATTTGCTGTGAGCTGACTTCATTATTCCCCATCAGTGAACTGCCAAGTGTTAGCCTATCTGCTGCCCTGTTGTGGACAAGGGCTTACTGCATGGGCATACAGGAGAAGCACAGTCCTTGGCCTCAGAAAGATCTCAACTCACGTGAGACTGGGGCAGAAACTGCATCCAGGTCATAGAGAGCAGGTCCACACAGCAGGGAGCAGGGGATTTGGTTGGGATTTGGATGCCAGTTCAGTAAAAATTTTTTTTTAAAGTAAGATCCAAGATAGCCACCAAGGAGCAGTAGACCAGCACCTCTCCCGTCAAGCAAGAAAGAGAGTAGGGACCCAACCATCGATAGACAGAGACACCCCGAACACTTTTGGATAGGTGAAGCACCCTGCACCCAGCAATGATCTCTTTGAACATATAAAGACCAGAAAGCAACAGCAAACATGGGAATCCAGGCACCCCATCCCCTACTGTGCACCAGGCTAGCACAAGAACTGAAGCTCTGCCCAGGAAAGGAGAGTGGGTGAGTGATTCTAAGACTCTTCAAGTGATTCTAAGACAACTTCCCAGCTGTGCACAAGTCATCTCTCCCACATGGGAGGATTCTGGTCAGGGCACAGAGTCAGGCAACTGGAGCCCAAGTGAAACAGAGAACAAAACTCATGACTGATAAGCCACCATGATCTCTGCTAGCAGAGTCCAGTGACTGACTCCCAGGTGGGGAAAGCCCACCTGCAGAGTGAACCAGGCTGGCACTCATCACCAACAGCTGGTAGCCATCCCCAAAGACAGATCAGAAAAAATCACTCAGGCCCTGCATGCCTACAAGGCAGATCCCCCCTCCCCTAGGACAGGAAACTCTTTTTTTTTTTAAGAGTAGAGTACAGACTTGAACAGGGAAGGAGCAACACAAAAGACACCCAAAAGTTTTGCCGGTGGGAAGGCTTCTGGGCTGCAAACCACAGATAGCAGACAGGTGGGTCCAACCCCCTGTTCAATCTCCACAGAGTGCCAGCAGCAGGGACTGAAAACTAAACCAACTAGACTAACAGCAGGGTGGAGCAAGGAGCAGAAGTGAATGCCTTTTGCTCTCTCACCGATTGACCTATGTTGAATCACACAAAGGGCCCTAAAACAGAGGGTCATTGACTAGCTTCAGAGCAACAAAAATAAAGAGGAATTACAGAGGGAAAAAAAAGACCCATCACAAATGAGGAAAAATCAACAAGAAAATAAACAACCCTCAGAGTCCTAAGGAGACAGCACCCAAAAAAGCAGCTATCCAAGCATAAACAATGGAAACCCCCCAGAATGACCTGCCTCAGATGACAGTCACAGAAATCAGGGATTGTGTGGCTAAAATGAGCAGAGGGAACCAAGAGAAACTAGAAGCAAAACTCACCAAAGCCGTACAGGAAATAAAAGAGGAGCTGGCCAATTTCAGAAAAGCCTATTATGAAATAATGGAAGTAAAGAATTCCCTCCTATAAATCAAAAATGGAACACAGTGACAAACATGGGAAACAAGATCAACCAGGCAGAGGAAGAAATCTCAGATCCTGAAGACCAAAATATGGGATTAAACCAGTCTGTCAAAAACTTTGGGGAAAAAAAGCTCCAAAAGAAGGAGCAAAGCTTCTGAGAGATGTAGGACAATGTAAAGAAGCAAAATCTATGTCTGACTGGTATCCCTGAAGCAGAAAGGAAACTGAGAATATAATTGAATAAACATTCCATGAGATCATCCAAGAAAACATCACACATTTTGCTAGAGAGGCAACCATTCAAGTGCAAGAAATTCAGAGAACCTTTGCAAGGTATTACATCAGAATACCATCCCCAAGGCACATAGTAATCTACCTCCAGAAAATAAGCATGAAAGAAAAATTACTAAAGGCAGCAAGAGAGAAAGGTCAGACTACCTACCAGAGAAGACCCATCAGAATTGCTCCAGACTTATCTGCAGAAGCACTATGAAATAGAAAAGACTGGAGTCCAATTGTTAATTTTCTTAAAGGTAATCAATTCCAACCAAGAATTTTCTACCCTGCCAAGCTATGCTTCATTAGTGATGGAGAATTAAAATCCTTCCCAGCCATCCAATCCCTAAGAGAATATACTACCTCCAGACCAGCCCTTCAGGAGATGCATAAGAAGGTATTTAACACAGAAAAAAAAAAAAGAATGGCCATATTCATCACAAAAGCACAGGCAATAACAGAGCTACCAGAGCATACAGAGCACTCACCAAAATGAAAATATACACATATGTAAACACAAAAGTAAAAAGGAAACAAAACAACCCCCTAAGAGCCCCATGACAGGAGTAAACTCTAAAATTTCAATAATCAATTTGAACATTAATGGACTAAATATGACACTGAAGAGACAGAGAGTGACAAACTGGATGAAGAAGCATGATCCAACAGCCTTCTGCCTCCAGGAAACTCATCTCACTGCAAAGGAGACCCACAGGTTCAAAGTTGGATGCTGGAAAATAGTCTTTCAGGCAAATGAAAAACAGACAAGAGCAGGTTTCATATTCTGATATCAGACAAAGCAGACTTCAAACAATCAAAAGTTTAAAAGGACATGAAAAGACACGACAACGATAAAAGTCTCAATCCAACAGCAAGAAATATCCATCCTAAACATATATGCACCCAACACATGAGCATCAGGTTTTATAAAACAACTACTAAGCAAACTAAGAGAAAAGATTGACTCTCATACAATCATAATTAGAGACCTAAATACCCCACTAACAGCTTTAGAAAAATCACCAAGGCAAAAAACCAACAGGGAGTTCCAGAACCTTAACTTGACGCTTGATCAAATGGATTTAATAGACATCTACAGAACACCTCACCCCATATCAACAGAATATACATTCTACTCATCAGCACTCTCCAAGATTGATCACATTCTCGGACACAAATCAAGCATAAAAAGTTTTCAAAAAATCAAAATAATACCATGCATCTTCTCAGTTCATAGTGGAATAAAATAAACATCACCACCAACAAAATCCCCTCAAAACACACAAAGACATGAACACTAAACAACATGCTATTGAATGTTTTCTGGGTCAACACAAAAATCAAAACAGAAATAAGAAGATTTCTAGAAACAAAGAAAAGCAAAAATACATCTTGTCAGAACCTCTAGGATGCAATTAAATCAGTGTTAAGAGGAAAATTCATAACACTACATGCACACATCAAGAAAACAGAAAAATCACAAGTAAACAGCCTGATGTCATACCAAAGAAGTTGGAAAGGCAAGATCAACTAAATTCTAACTTCAGCAGAGGAATCTAGTCACCAAGATCAAATTATAATTGCAAGATATAGAAGACAAAACTATCATAGAAAAAAATCAAAAGACTAAAAGCTGTTTTTTGAAAGGGTAAATAAGATTGATGGGCCCATGGCAAGATTGACTTTAAAAGAGAGAGAAAGTCCAAATAAGCACAATTGGAACACCAAAGATGAAGTCATAACTGACCCAGAAGAAATTCAAAAGATTATCAGAAATTACTATGGACACCCGTATGCAAATAAACTGGAAAACCTAAAGGAAATGGAGGACTTTCTGACATCAAACGAACACTCATGGTTGAAGCAAGGAGAAACTGAAACTCTCAATAGACCAATAACAATACGGGAAATTATAAGAAATAACCATGCCAGAAAAAGCCCCAGACCAGATGGCTTCCCAGTTCAATTCTATAAGACATACAAGTAGGAGCTGATACCAATCTTATTGAAAATATTTCAGGAAATTGAGAATGATGGAACTCTCCGCAGCTCATTTCATGAAGCTAACATCATACTGATACCCAAACCTGGCAAAGACCCAACAAGGAAAGAGAATTACAGGCCAATCTCCTTGATAAATATAGACGCAAAATTTCTCAGCAAGATTCTAGCAAATTGGATCCAGGAACACTTCTCAAGGATAATCCACTATGATCAGGTGGGCTTCATTCCTGGGATGCAGGGCTGGTTTAACATTCACAAGACTATAAATGTAATTCAACACATTAACAGATGTAAAACCAAGAAGTACATGATTATATTATTAGATGCAGAAAAAGCATTCAACAAAATTCAGCATCCCTTCTTGATTAAAAAGAAAAAACCCTTGAGTATCTAGGTATAGAAGGAAAATTCCTCAAAACAGTAAGAGCTATCTATGATAAACCAAAAGCCCACATTTGGCTCAATGGGCAGAAGTTGGAAGCATTCTCCCTAAGAACAGGAACAAGGCAAGGATGCCTGTTTTCATCCCTCCTTTCCAGCATGGTGCTGGAAGTCCTAACCACAGCAATCAGGCAAGAGAAGGAAATCAGGGGTATCAAATAGAAAAAGAGGAAGCTAAGTTATCCCTCTTTGCAGATGATATGATTCTATACTTTGAAAACTCTAGGAAGTCTGTCAAAAGCCTCCTCACGATGATAAATGACTTTGGTAAAGTCTCAGGTTACAAAATCAACATACAAAAGACAGTTTTATTTCTATACACCATCAACAAGAAGGCAGAAAAACAAATAAAAAGCACAATCTTACTCACAATAGTCACACACACAAAAAGTGAAACACCTTGGCATCCACCTAACCAGAGATGTGAAAGACCTTTACAATAAGAACTACAAAATACTGCTCAGAAGATTCAAGGATGACACAAAAAGATGCTAAAGCATTTCATGCTCATGAATCGGAAAAATAAATATTGTCAAGATGTCCATCCTACCCAAGGCAATCTATAGATTCAATGCAATATTCATCAAATTATCAACTCATTGTTTTTCAGACCTGGAAACACCAATACAGAAATTCATAGAAAAACAAAAAAAGAGCATGAATAGCCAAAACAATCCTCAGCAAAAGGAACAAAGCAGGAAGTATCACACTTCCATACTTTAAACTTTATAACAAGGCTACAGTAACCGAACTGCCTGGTATCCATACAGGAATAGGCACATAGACCAATGGAACAGGGCAGAGATTCCAGAAGCAAAAACATGGTATCTCAACCCACTCATCTTCGACAAAGCCACCAATAACAACCACTGGGGAAAGGAGATCATATTTAGCAAATGGTGCTGAGAACTCTAGCTGACCACACGCAGAAAAATGAAACTGGACCCCTACCGATCACCATATACAAAAGTCAACTTTAAATGGATCAAAGACCTAAATATAAAACTGCAAACTCTAAGAATCCTAGACGATTACTGAGTACGATCAACTCTAAATCCATCCAAGTTGCTGCGAAGCAGAAACAAAGAACAAAGTATCATATGTTTTCACTCATAAGCGAACCTTGAACAATTATTATAATACTATAAGAAAGGGATTGGCAGTAGTGGGAAACACACACACTTGCACATGCATGCTTATTGCTACACTATTCACAATAGCAAAAACATGAAACTGAGGGGAACTTCTAGGGGAGGGAGGAACATACCTCATCAACAAGGGAACCTGCATAATCAACATTTATATACCTAACCCTGAATTGTACCCCACATCTTTATAATAAAAAAAAGAAAAGAATCCTAGAATAAAAATAGGAAACACCCTTATGCACATTGGAGTCGGTAACAAATTCTTGACCAAGTCCCCCCCAAAAGCGAATGCCATTAAAAAAAAAAATCAAGAGAATGGGGAGATAACAATATTTGCAAATTATGCATCTGACAAAGGCCTCACATCCAGAATCTATAAGGATCTCAGGCAAAGTGAAAGGAAAAAAACAAACAACCCCATTAAAAAATGGGCAAAGGACATGAATAGAAACTTCTTAAAAGATGACTTACAAGCAGCTAACAGACATATGAAAAACTGTTCAGCCTCACTAATTATCAGAGAAATGCAAATCAAAACTACACTGAGATACCACCTAACTCCGGTAAGGGTGGCCATCATTAATAAGCCAAAAAACACACAAAAACCAGATGCTGGCATGGGTACAGAGAAAAGGGAACACTTCTACACTGTTGGTGGGAGTGCAAGTTAGTTCAACGTCTATGGAAAGCAGTGTGGCAATTCCTTAAAAAACTAAAAATTGACCTTCCATACAATCCAGCAATCCTCCTGGGAATATACACAGAGGAAGATAACTTGTTTTACAAAACACACACACGCACACACACACACACACACACACACACACACACATTTGCACATGCATGTTTGTTGCTACACTATTCACAATAGCAAAAACACGAAACCAATCCTACTGCCCACTGAAAGTGGACTAGATAAAGAAAATGTGGCACATGTACACAATGGAGTATTATGCAGCCATAAAACAGAACAAAATCATGGCCTTCGCAGCAACTTGAATGCAACTGGAAACCATCATACTAAGTGATCTATCACAGAAACATATTCTCATTCTTAAGTGGGCCCTGTACATTAGCCACATTAGCACAAGGGAGGGGTTGGCAGTTGCTGGGCACTGCTAGAGGAGGGAGGGAAGAAGAAGGGTGGGGGTCATGTGTCAAAACAGAGAGTACCTGGTCCACTACCTGGGGGGCCACCTTGAAGCCCAAACTTCACCTGCATGCAACCTACTTCTGTAGTTAATCCTCACTTGTACCCCATATCTATATAATACAATACAATTGTTTAAAGAAATAAGATTCTTTAGTGGGAAGCCACAGATACTTGAGACCTCACCCTTGCAAGTGCCACTACCTCTAAACTTGCCTCTAAGCAGGACATTCTTCTACCTGATCTGTTTCTCATTAAAACCCCCAAAGCTGTCAACCAAAAGACTTATCCCTGCCCACAGTTGGTCCCAGGATGTCTCAACATGACCTCAGTGCTTCAAAATAGAACTTGTCTATATTGCCTCAAGGTGAAGGGCAGGGAGCCCAATTTTGTTTCCTCGTGGTCTTCTCTGTGTGGCAAAGGAAAGCACAGAAAATGGTTCAGGGTTCCATATTTAGAAAATAAGAATATGTTTTACCTTAAGTGGAGAGCTAATAGATGACCATGGAAGAAATACTGATGCTAATGATGGCACTGAGACTACCAGTGGGACTTGAGTCAATTGTTGAACTAGGAGAGAATCATGGTGATAAAATGAATATCCCTGCTGGGGCAAGGAACACCGGGAGTAAAAGCCAGAAAATCTTGGCTAGTTCCTTTGGTGGTTTCCATATCAGTGTCCTTTTTAACCCTTTATCTGTTGCATTGTCAGTTTTTCACTCTTACTGGATGTATTAATTCTGCATTGCTATAAAGAATTACCTGAGGTGGGATAATTTATAAAGAAAAGAGTTTTATTTTGGCTCATGTTTCTGTATTGCACTAACTTTGTTGGGCTTCCGATGAGGTCCCAGGGTGTTTACAATCATGGCAGAGGGGAGAGAAAAGCAGGCATGTCACATGGCAAGAGTGGAAGCAAAGGGTTGACAAGGAGGAAAAGATCCCAGACTTTTTTTAACAACCAGGTCTCTTGTGAACCTAGTAAAGCAAACACTCACTCATTGTGGTGAGGGCAACAAGCCATTCATAAGGGCTCTGCCCCCATGACCCATCACCTCCCATCAGGTCCCACCTCCAACATTGGAGGATCACATTTCAACACGAGATTTGGAGGGGTCGAATATCCAAACTATATCACTGGATTATTACCACCAGCACACAAACATACCATCATGTCTGCCATTAAACACAACTCTCCTGAACCCATTCTCTCTAACTATTGACCCATTTCTTTATTCCTCATTGCAACAAATCTCCTCAAAGAGTTATCTACACTTTCTCAAATTCCTGCCTCCCTTTATCGCTTAAATCCACTCCAGTCCACCTTTGATCCACACCTCTCAACCAGAACTGGTCTGACCTGGGATCCCCGGTGACCTCCCCATTGCTGAATCCACCATCAATTACCAATTTCATTGGATTTTAACCCTACCATCAGCATTTCACAACACTGTCCACCTTTCCCCAAGGACTCCACTCTCTCTGAATGTCCAGTGCTCTAGGGGTTGCTCCTTGGTTCTTTTTTTTCATCATTCCCCCATGCTGATACGACCCACATTATATACTTCAAATACTGTTCAGGCTCATGAATCCCAAATTTGCCTTTCCAGCCTGGATTTTGCCCCTGAATCTGACACATGTATCTCCCACTGCCTATGTGGCCATCTCCATTCGACAACTTTCTCAAACTCCACATGCCCAAAATTGAGCCCCCGGTTTTTCCTCACCCCAATCCTACTCCACCTCCAATTTTATTTCCCCCTTTCAGCCTCTCTGCCAAAACCTTGGAGTCATCCATGACTCTTTTTCTGTCACACTCCACAGCTAATCTGCCAGCAGATTCTATTGGCTCTACCTTTGAAACATATCTGAATCTGAATACTCACCACCTCCACTGTCACGCTCCAAGCTCAATCGATTCTCGCCTCCTTCCTGGATTACTCCCACAGCCTCCCTTACCTCCTTGGATGTGTCCTTAACACAGAGGCCATGGAGATGTTCTGAAATATACATTTTGTATTGTTTGATATAAGAATTGTGTCATGTGTCTGTTTAAAACCTTCTAATGACTCCCCATTCCACCAAGGGCAAACTGAAGCCCTTGGCAATGACCTACAAAGCCTCCCTCCC
>JAPVLO010001236.1:0-131039 GCA_027257055.1 Cephalopachus bancanus | reverse complement strand
GTGAAAATAAGCAAGTGAAAAGTGGTGGGGTCAGCCGCATTCTGCATCATTCATCCATGGAGAGCAATAGTGTGTTCAGGTTACCAGGGGTGTGAGAAGGGAGGGGATGACCGTGCTCGCTTGCCTTAGGTGAGAATGGTGGCAGTGGACGGGCCGGGGCTCTGAGTTTCTTGCGGTTTCATTGTCAATAAAGTACTTTGAGCGAGCCTAACAAGCAATGGATATGTATTTTCTTTTTATTTTGGATGATGAGATCAGGATGAGCTTTTCAAAGTGACAAAAACGTCACTAGGTAACTTCCTGGGCTAGAGCTACCCACCATAAGGGTTCTGAAAATAGATTCAGGCCCCTCCTAGCCACTTTGAAAGTAGACGTGGGGCGCATGCGCGCGGCCCATCGGTTGACCTCCTAGTGGCAACCCCGGACATAGACCTTCTTCCCGACAACCCGCGCGGGAAAAAGGGAGGTGGAACGGAATTCTCGCGAGGTCTTGGGGACCGCCGGCGGAAGCAGTAGACACGTGACTCTGCTAGGCGGCCTTCGCCTTCCCCCCTCCCCCTTCTCGGAAACCCGGCCCCCTCACCCCTCGCCCACCCTAGAGCCGCGGTAATGGACCGTTTGGGTTCCGGAATTCCCTTGGATTCATCCTCTGGTACCGGGCCGACGGGAGCCGGGAGAGCCCGTTTTTAGCGGCGAAGGCAGGGCTCGGGCAAGATGGGGGGGACTCATCCTCCTTCACCTAGGAGGGAGGCGGGGCGGAGGGGGGCGCGAGGAAGGGGGAGGGGGGGGGGGGAATGGAGGAAGTCACGTGGGGGCACGCGGCGCGCGCTGCTGCGCGCGGCGCCTCATCCGTCGCCCCTCCCCCCTCCGGGGGGGCGGGGGGGCTGGGGGGGGGGCGTCAATGGCGGGGGGGAGGTAGGCGACCGGACGCCGCTGCTGCCGCCGCCGCCGCCTCCGCCTCCGCTCCAGTCGCCTCTGGTCCTTCAAGCTCTCGCCGCCTGGGTGAAGCTGTCCTGGTGTCGGGTCCCCCCGGGAAAAGTAAGTCCTTCCCTCAGCCCTTTTCTCCTTCCACACCCCCCTCCCGGGCAGCCTCCCACTCCCACCCTCTCGGGGGCCGTGTGGGGCCGGGCTGGGGGGGGGAGCCACCTCACCCCGACTTGGGCCTCCCGCCCCCCTCCCCGGGGCCCGCAGCCGCGCGCTCCGGGCCCTGGGGGCATGGTCTCGGGGGCGGCGCCGCTGCACTCGCTTTCTCCGCCGTCAGCGCCGGGCCCTGCGGCCGCCGCGCGTGAAGCTCCCCGGGGCCCCCCCAGTCCCGCTGTCCCGGGCCGGAGGCACCCGCCTGGGGTCGGAGACGCAGGGTCCGCGCTCGCCGGCTCCGCCCAGGTCGCTCCTTTGGCGTTTCTCGCACCGCCCCGGGGTCTGCGACGCCCCGGGACCCGCGTCCCTCCACCGCCCCGGGTCTGTGAGGTCCCGGACCCGTTCTACGAGGTCCGGATCCCTCCCAAGTCCTCCCTCCGGCTCCGGCACTGCCCCCCGCTCAGGGCGACGGCAGGAGGGAGGCGACGGGGTCGTCCTTCCTCAGCTCCTGCCCGGCGCCGGAGGTCTCCGAAGTCGGTCGCCCTCGGCCGTGGGGAAGGCGCGGGGGGCGTGCGGGGTGCCCTGACGCCTCCCAGGCCCTGAGCGCCCCTTCCAGACCCCGGGGGTGTTCGTGGAGGCAGCGGCGGTTGAGGATTTGCTCATTCTGAGCGTGGTTGGCACCATGAGCATCCCGAGGTCCCCCGGAGCAGCGCGTGCTGGTGGCTTCCCAGGAGTGGCCCGGGGTGGCTTCACCGCTGGAGAGACTTGCATGTTTCTGGACCTTTGTGGTTGTTTCTTTCCTGACCCCGGCGTCCAGCTCCTCCCCTCTCCACCCCGGCTTTGTGCTGCTGTTTGGTTAATGTTTGCGGACCACTAACTTGATCCTCGCACAGAGACGCTCTTTCTACATGCGTGCTCCGTTTACTGTGGGAGGCTTTGTTTTGGGGAGTCGCTGGTTGAGAAACGTGGGAAAAGAACGGGCGAGAAAATGAGTCAAATCAAGCAACGCTTTTATCATTGAATTGCGCAGCCAATTGTAACCGCACCCGGAAGTTTGTGCTGAACACGTGTTGAGGGAAGGTTAAAAACTGGTCCCCTTTGACCTTTGAAAGTTGATTATTAGCAGTTTATGTTGGTCTAAATGTTTCGTATTCTCCAGACAACCAGGATTAGAGGTGGAATAGGGCTTTTCAGTGTCAGCCAGGAGGGTCCAGAGAGCTGTCAAACCCGAAGTGCCCTAGCCGGGATCACGGAAGCACTCGCAGGCAAGCCTACCAGCTAACAGTGTAGAGGGATTCTGTTTTCCATCGTATTTCCCAGCAATCAGAATTGATTTTCCTAAGCCTGGGAAAAGCCATCAACGTTGCACAAAAGATACTTTATGCAGAATATCTGAGAAGAAGTGCGGAATTAGCTACCGGTGACTTGAGTGGGACGTTAATTTTGCAATTAAGGGAGTAGTTTATTTTCATCTTTAAAGAAGTTGCTCCCGAAATTTTTTCTGACTAGAAAATACATCCTTACTTTTCTTCTCTGGCTTCTCATTTTTATCTCCCAATCTAACTTCATTTACTGCCATCAGAATTTTAAATAAAATTTTACTTTCGTTGTTGCCTAAGTGTTAAAAAGGAGAGCTTGAATTAGTGACTAACATTCTCTAAATGCTGAAGGCAATTTTTTAGGGCATGGAGATTCTTTTAATGCTTTTAAAGGTGATTTGCTTCAAAAGATTTTAGCTACAGACATGTTGTGGCGTTCTTAAGTGTCTAACCTGAGCTTTGATTTGAGACATGTGGCAGTGAAGGGTGAGAACGTGTAGGTCTGGTCTTACTAAGGAACCCAACTTTCCGTGAGGTCCTGTATTTCCTAGGCTTTCCTTGACCTGAAGTTGATGGCAAGGTACTTTTTGAAAGGAATTGCTGTCACATTAAATAGCCAGTTAATAACTAAAGTGATATCCTAAAGTTTTTGCAGTTGTCTTTGTTTTTGTGTACTGACTGACAAATTTTTGTGTGGCTTGAACCCATCAAGCATTAACGATGACCTTGGAATACCATGAGCATTGTCTATAAATGGAAAGGATAGGGGTGTGTGTGTGTGTGTGTGTGTGTGTGTGTGTGTGTTTGTGTTTCTCAGAGTTTCACTCTCTTGCCATTGTCTGTAAATGGAAAGGGTGGGGGGTGTGTGTGTGTGTGTGTGTGTGTGTGTGTGTGTTTGTTTCTCAGAGTTTCACTCTCTTGCCATTGTCTGTAAATGGAAAGGGTGTGTGTGTGTGTGCGTGCGCGTGTGTGTGTGTGTGTGTGTGTGTGTTTGTTTCTCAGAGTTTCACTCTTGCCCAGGCTGGAGTGCAGTGGCATGCTCAACCTGCAGACTCGACTTGCAGGGCTCAGGTGATCCTTTCACCTCAGCCTTCCAAGTAGCTGGAACTACAGACACACGCCACATGCCTGCCTACTTTTTGATTTATTGTAGAATGAGGTCTCACCAAGTTGCTCAGGCTGGTCTTGAGCCCCCAGGCTCAGGCGATATTCTTGCCTCAGCCTCCCAAAGTGCTGCGATTACAGACTTGAGCCACTGCGCCCCGCCCAAGGATAGCCTCTTAAAGACCAAAACTCTACTGTATGAATAAGATATGGCATAAAACGTCAAATTTCTTATTAATTGGGAGGCAGCATATAGATGATTTTCAGATGTTTTTGTTGTGTCCCTCAGTAAGAAATGTATTTTACTTTGTAGCCTAGTATGTATGTAAACACATAACTGAACAATTTCACAAAATAATGTTTATTTCATAAACTCTGCACTGATTTTCTGTGCTATACTGAAGTACTGAAAAAAAGCTGGTCATGATACACTAACTTGATTTGATAACCCGCTAATGTGTTGTGACCAGTAGTTTGAAAATACTGGTACAGAGTTGAGAGTACAGCATCTTGAAGGGGTATGGTGTTAGACCTCCTGGGTTTGTAATTCTGCTGCAAACTTGTTTGTTGTTACCTTGTTATGGTTCATTTTTCTGAGCCTCTGCTTCTCTGTGACAAGAGAATAATAAGCAGCATTTACTCGTAGCTTGAGTGTTAAAAAAGTAAAGAACTTCATTCATATACAGGTTGAGCATCCTTAATTTGAAAAGCTGAAATGCTCCAGAATCTGGAACTTTTTTAGCACTAACCTGATACCACAAGTGGAAAATTCCACACCTGACCTCATGTGAGGGGTCACAGTGAAAACACAGTCAAAACTTTGGTTTATGTGCAAAAGTATTGAAAATATTGCATGAAATTACCTTCAGACTATGTATAGGTATGTGTGAAACATAAATGTATTTTGTTTTTAGACTTAGGTCTAACACATCCCCAAGATAACTCAGTATGTATATGCAAATATTCCACAATTTCAAAAAACCGGAAACTCTCTGGTCACAAGCATTTCGGTTAAGGGGTATCCAACTTGTAGTGATTATCAAGACTAACCATCTGAAGTTCAGATAGTGATGAACAAGAAGGTTATTTCATGCCCCCATTGTGTCTGTTTATTTCGTAAAACATTTTTGAAACTTTGTATATAATTTGCATGTTCCTTTATATATACATTTCTTCCTATATGTTTTACAGTGGGAGGGGGCCACTTTACTGAGCAATGGTCCCATGAAGGGTAGGTGTTGAAAAATACTGATTGTGGCCAAGCTCGGTGGCTCAGCCTGTAATCCCAGCACTTAGGAAGGCTGAGGCGAGTGAATTGCTTGAGCCTGTGAGTTCGAGACCCGCCTGGGCAACTTGGTGAGACCTCATCTCTACAATAAATAAAAAATTAACTGGGTGTGGTAGCGCACGCCTGTAGTTCCGGCTACTTGGAAGGCTGAGGCAGAAGGATCCCCAGAGCCCATCAGGTCGAGACTGCGGTGGCCGGGAGTGTGCCACTGCACTCCAGCCTGGTAACAGTGAGACTGCAACTCAAAAAAAAAAAAGAAAGAAAAAAATACCGATTATATTCTTTTTAAGTAAAGAAGATCCTTTTTTTTTTTTTTTTTTTTTTTTAAGTCAGTCTTCCTCTGTCTCCCAGGCTGGAGTGCAGTTTCACGCTTAGAGCCACCGTAGCCTCAACCTGCTGGGTTTAGGTGATACTTCCACCTCACTCTTCCAAGTATCTGGAACTACAGGTGTGTACCAACATGGCCAGCTAACGTCTTGATTTATTGTAGAGACAAGGTCTTGCCGTGTTGCCCAGGCTGGTCTCGAACTTGTGGCCTCAGGGCAATCCTCTAGCCTCAGCCTCCCAAAGTGCTGGGTTTACAGATGTGAGCCACTGTGCCTGACTGGGAGATCCTTTTTATTTTTTGGAGTTGGAGTCTCACTCTGTTCCCTGGCTGGAGTGCCGTGGCACACTCATGGCCACCCCACTGTCGACCTGCTGGGCTCAGGTGATCCAAGTAGGTGATCCAAGTGCCTCAGCCTTCCAAGTAGCTAGAACTACAGGCATGCTCTACCACGCCCAGCTACTTTTTTTATTTATTGTAGAGACGAGGTCTCACCAAGTTGCCCGGGCAGGTATTGAACCCGGGGGTTCAGGCAATCCACTCGCCTTGGCCTCCCAAAGTGCTAGGATTATAGACTGAGCCACTGAACCTGGCCTGGAGATCCTTTTTTTTTTGTTTTGAGTTGGAGTCTCACTCTGTCACCCAGACTGGAGTGCAGTGGCCGCTCCCGGCCACCGCAGCCTCCACCTGCTGGGCTCCGGCGATCCTTCCACCTCAGCCTTCTGAGTAGCCGGAATTACAGGCGCGTGCTACCACGCCCCGCTAGTTTTGATTTATTGTAGAGATGAGGTCTTGCCAGGTTGACCAGGCGGATCTCGAACCCGGCGGCTTAGGCAATCCACTCACCTCAGCCTCCCAAAGGTGCGGGATTACAGGCTGAGCCACCGAACCCGGCCTGGAGATCCTTTTAAAGTAACTTTTTTGTAATTACTTTCTCTTCTCCCGATATTCTTTTTTTTTTTTTTTTTGAGTTGGAGTCTCACTCTGTCCCCCAGACTGGAGTGCAGTGGCCGCTCCTGGCCACCGCAGCCTCGACAAGCTGGGCTCCGGTGATCCTTCCGCCTCAGCCTTCCGAGTAGCCAGAATTACAGGCATGCGCTACCATGCCTGGCTAATTTTTGATTTATTGTAGAGATGAGGTCTCGCCAAGTTGCCCAGGCGGGTCTCGAACCCGCGGGCTCAGGCAGTCCACTCACCTCAGCCTCCCAAAGGCGCAGGATTACAGACTGGGCCACTGAGCCCGGCCCCCCTGATATTCTTAAGGAACCTGCACACAGTAGACACAATAAATACCTGTTGACGTACTATTATAGCTAAATTCTAAGAGGATTGTTATCCTTCAAATTCTTACACCAAATGTTAGACATCACATCTGAACTACATAAAAACAAAGATAAGCCGGGCACGGTGGCTCAGCCTGTAATCCCACGCCTTCGGGAGGCTGAGGTGAGTGGATTGCCTGAGCCCGCGGGTTCGAGACCTGCCTGGGCAGCGAGACCTCACCTCTACAATAAATCAAAAAATTAGCCGGGCGTGGTAGCGCATGCCTGTAATTCCGGCTACTCGGAAAGCTGAGGCGGAAGGATCGCCGGAGCCCAGCAGGTGGAGGCTGCGGTGGCCGGCAGTGGCCACTGCACTCCAGTCTGGGCGACAGAGTGAGACTACAACTCAAAAAACAAAAACAAAAACGAAAGCAAAGATAAAGCTAAATCTTGAATCAGACATGCTTAGACTATTGAATAATGAGAAAAAAATTCTTATTCGTTCACGCAAAGGTAATTTACTAATTGATATTAATTTGTGCACATTTAAAAATGGCCACCAATTTCCTCTAGACATGATAACTGATTAACTGAGCGAATTGGATGTGTGACACTTTTAGATTAAGGAGATAACTAGCATTTTATAGAACTAATATAGAGGTTAATTATTGAATGGATTGCTAGCAAAGTTTGTATTCTGGGAATTAAAGTGTTGCTTCAGTGATATGGAAGAAGACATCGTTTTTTGGATGAAATGCTAATGTCTGTCAAAACGATGGTTAATAGCTAGCAGTGAACATTTACTCCAGGCATTATGACATTTACTGACACAGCAATCTTATGAGGGAAGTTTTTATTTTTATTTTATTTATTTTTTTGATTTGGAGTCTCACTCTGTCACCCAGACTGGAGTGCAGTGGCCGCTCCGGGCCACCGCAGCCTCGACCTGCTGGGCTCCGGCGATCCTGCTGCGTCAGCCTTCCAAGTAGCTGGAACTACAGGCGTGCGCTACCACACCCGGCTCATTTTTGATTTATTGTAGAGATGAGCTCTCACCAAGTTGCCCAGATGGGTCTCGAACCCGCAGGCTCAGGCAATCCACTCACCTCAGCCTCCCAAAGCGCTGGGATTACAGGCTGAGTCACTGAGCCCAGCAGGGAAGTTTTATTTTATTCTCATTTTAAGATGAGGAAACCTACCAACTGGGCTCGGTGGCTCAGCCTGTAATCCCGCGCCTTGGGAGGCTGAGGTGAGTGAATTGCCTGAGCCCATAGGTTCGAGACCCACCTGGGCAACTTGGCGAGACCTCATTTCTACAATAAATCAAAAATTAGCCGGGCGTGGTAGCGTGCGCCTGTAGTTGCAGCTACTTGGAAGGCTGTGGCGGAAGGATCCCCGGAGCCCAGCAGTTCGAGGCTGCGGTGGCTGGGAGTGGCCACTGCACTCCAGTCTGGGCGACAGAGTGAGACTCCAACTCAAAAAAAAAAAAAAAAATGAGGAAACTGAGTCAGAGGTTCTTACTTGACCATATTATACTTTTAGTGGGTAATGTAGGCCAGTATCGGAACCCAGGTATTATGTCTGACCCTTTGTCTCAGCAACCCTGTGGTGTGCTACTGCTGTTGCAGATAAATCCCTTGTACTTGCTCAGAGCTGCAAAGCTCCCCTTTAGGTCTCAGCAAGAGGACGCTTGTCCCCTTCATAAGTTTTATTGTTTAGTATTCTCAATGGGAACTGTATCCTCTCATTCTTCTGGTTGGCTTTTGTTTCTCAGTATTCTCTTCCTGCCAAGGATAACTCTTGGTTTCTTTCTACTACTATGCCTTTGTTTGTTTTCTTTCTTTCTTTCTTTCTTTCTTTCTTTTTTCTTTAAAATTGTGTATTTATTCTTACATGTTAAACCTCAGTCACCTTCAGAGTACTGTTTGATGCAGTATACCTAGTGAGACGCTTTTTCCACTGCTCAGAAGTTTTTGAGCTTGTCGATTTTGATGCCTTTTAATGCTTCTGCCATTTCTTGTTTCACCTCTTCCACTTTGGCAAAACATATCCTTTTGAGGACTTTTTTTATCTGAGGAGACAAGAAGTTGCTCTGGGTAAGGTTGGGTAAATAGGGAGGATGGGGCATGGGGATCATACTGCTTTTGGTCAAAAACTGCTGAATGCTCAGCATGATATGGGCAAGTGCATTGCCATGGTGGAAGAACCAGTTACATGTTTCCTACAACTCGGGACTTTTCTTCTGCAAATCGTGACGCAACCTTCATAAAACTTCCAGATAAAAACTTTGGTTAGTGCCGGTTGCGGTGGCTGAAACCTGTAATCCCAGGACTTTGGGAGGCTGAGGTGAGAGGATTGCCTGAGCCCTGCAGGTTCACGACCAGCCCAGGCAACTTGGCGATACTTCGTCTCTACAATAAAAATACCCCAAAAAACAAAAACAAAAAAACTTTGGTTGACCGTTTGATCTGGAGGAACAAATTTCAAGTGTACTACGAGGGGCCCACCCTCCAAAAGATAATTTTGTTTTTTTGGGGTCCCACTCATGCAGGCACGTACCCACACACACAGACGTGTGTGTGTATATAGTGTGACTAAATCAAATTGTGATTCTTCCTATACCCAAGTGACTTCTGAGCTGGTTACTGATAATGCTTTTTATAACTGCTGCCATTTTTTCTCAGATGAACATCAAAAAATTTCTCACTACAACTTTTTGTATTTTTAATGCTCATTGTTAAGAAAGTGTATTTCAGAAAGCTTTTGTGAACTCAGTAACACTTCAGTGAATTTGCTTTTCATTAGTTAATGGTGGTTCTGTACTTTCGGTTATAGACAGGGCTTTGTGTTTTTTTTTTTTTGAGTTAGAGTCTTACTCTGTCACCCAGACTGGAGTGCAGTGGCACGCTCCCGGCCACCACAGCCCCAACCTGCTGAGCTCCGACAATCCTTCCGCCTCAGCCTTCTGAGTAGCTGGAATTACAGGCACGCACTACCACGCCTGGTTATTTATTTATTTATTTTTTGAGTTGGAGTCTCACTCTGTCACCCAGACTGGAGTGCAGTGGCCGCTCCCGGCCACCGCAGCCTCAACCTGCTGGGCTCCGGCGATTCTTCCGCCTCAGCCTTCCAAGTAGCTGGAACTACAGGTGCGCGCTACCACGCCTGGCTCATTTTTTATTTATTGTAGAGATGAGGTCTCGCCAAGTTGCCCGGGTGGGTCTCGAACCCACGGGCTCAGGCAATCCACTCACCTCAGCCTCCCAAAGCGCAGAATTACAGGCTGAGCCACCGAGCCCAGCTTCATGTATTTTTGATGGATTAATGAATCTCTTGGCCTGTGAGAACTCTATGGTCTGTAGTCTGAAAGTCACTTGTTTAAAATGATGTACTTTTGTTTCGAATATAAATAAATAATTTCCAATATTTACTTTAAAAAGACAACATTTTGATAGTCTCCAGAGTTCTGTTAATCTGGGTCTAGTTTTTTTTTTTTTTGAGTTGGAGTCTAACTTTGTCACCCAGATTGCAGTGCAGTTGCTGCTCCCGGCTACTGCATCCTCGACCTGCTGGGCTCCAGCGATCCTGCCGCCTCAGCCTTCTGAGTAGCTGGAACTACAGGCGTGCGCTACCACATCCGGCTAGTTTTTGACTTATTGTAGAGATGAGGTCTCGCCAAGTTGCCCAGGCGGGTCTCGAATCCGCGGACTCAGGCAATCCCACTCACCTCAACCTCCCAAAGCGTGGGATTACAGGCTAAGCCACTGAGCCCGGCAGGGTCAAGATTAGCTGTAGCCTGTGGCCCAAGATGGTCCCCTATTCCCAAAGGTCCTAATGAAGTATTTTATGGATTGAAAATATTTTTACAGTGTTAGAGGTCTAACTACTTATCTGCACTGTGCACTAGGGTAATTTGTGAAATACGGTCAAATATGTCTATTAGAAAAAGAGTCAGCTGGGCATGGTGGCTCAAGTCTATAATCCCAGCACTTTGGGAGGGCGAGGTGAGAGAATTGCCTGAGCCCACGGGTTTAAGACCAGCCTGGGCAACTTGGCGAGACTTCTTCTCTACAATAAATAAAAATATTAGTCCGAACGACCTCTTTGATATTGATAGTGCAGATGCGGGGCTTGCAATTCCAATGCCTACCCCTCCAGCTCAGCAGGTAGGAACTTTCTAAAGCCTCCGTTTAACTTGTAATTTCCACTTATAAAAATAGAGTCATAGCCGGGCTTGGTGGCTCAGCCTGTAATCCCGCGCTTTTGGGAGGCTGAGGTGAGTGGATTGCCTGAGCCCGCGGGTTCGAGACCTGCCTGGGCAGCGAGACCTCATCTCTACAATCAATCAAAAAATTAACCGGGTGTGGTAGCGCGCGTCTGTAGTTCCAGCTATTTGGAAGGCTGAGACGGAAGGATCGCCAGAGCCCAGCAGATCGAGGCTGTGGTGGCCGGGAGCAGCCACTGCACTCCAGTCTGGGCGACATAGTGAGACTCCAACTCAAAAAATATATATATATTATGGCCGGGCGCGGTGGCTCAAGCCTGTAATCCCCGTGCTTTGAGAGGCTGAGGCAAGAGGATTGCCTGAGCCCACGGGTTGAAGACCAACCTGGGCAACTTAGCAAGATCTTGTCTCTACAATAAATCAAAAATTTACCAGGGCGTGGTGGCGCATAACCATCCTGTGGTCCTAGCTACTAAGTGTGGTGGCGCTTGCCTGTAGTTACAGCTACTTAGAAGGCTGAGGTGGAAGGATTGCATGAGCTTCGCAAGTAGAGGCTGCAGTGGCGGTGAGCGTGCCTCTGCACTATAGCCTGGGCAACAGAGTGAGAGGCTCCAACTCAAAAAAAAAAAAACCCGAAAAAGAGTCATCTTTATTTTAAATCTGTATTGGGAAATTCCTCGTTAGTCTACTCTGTCATTCAGTTTCCTCATGTTATTTGTGTCTTGCTAATTATTTTATCCCCCCTTTCAATTTTAATTGCAGGCATTTATTCTGAAATAAAGTAATGAAACTTTGTGGATTGCCAGCATCAACTTTTCTCTTTGGTAGAGAACCCATGGACTTTGGGAATTTGAACTGTCTAGTTTCTAATTGTCTACCACTTCTTGTCTAGGTGAACTTGGACAAATAATTTAAACTTTCTGAGGTTCAGTTTCAGCTCTAAAATTATATTACCTGTCTCGGTTGTTGTGGGCTTAAATATGGTAATATTGTTGAAGAGCTTAACATAGTCAGGCTTGTTTCCTTCCTTCCTCCTTCCCTGCTTAAAATGTTTTTCTTTGCTGGGCTCGGTGGCTCAGCCTATAATCCCACGCCTTGGGAGGCTGAGGTGAGTGGATTGCCTGAGCCCGCGGGTTCGAGACTCACCTGGGCAACTTGGTGAGACCTCATTTCTACAATAAATCAAAAATTAGCCGGGCATGGGAGCGCGCGCCTGTAGTTCCAGCTACTTGGAAGGCTGAGGCGGAAGGATCACCGGAGCCCAGCAGGTCGAGGCTGCGATGGCCAGGAGCATGCCACTGCACTCCAGTCTGGGCGACACAGTGAGACTCCAACTCAAAAGTAGAATGTTTTTCTTCCTTAGGCTTTTTTTTTGTAAAAAATTTTGGAGAAAACTTTTGGGATGTCCGTCCTTCCTCCCATCCTTTTAAACATGATCTGTCAGTAATTTCATTCTGGATATCTGTGGCTTCCACCTTAAATTCATTCATGTTCCATTAAAACATCTGTCTAAATGATACACAAATGGATGCCATATAGACAAAGCTGAAAAGTTCCCTGTTAAATGTTCTGCTTTCATCTAAAACAGTTCTTAAATGTTACTAATCATGGTCATTGTGCCCTTGGCTAACACTGTTTTTGTAGGACATCGTGAAACCACTGACATTTAATTTTATCACACAGTCTGAGAACAAATGGACTAGCTGAAAATAAGTATATTATTTATGTAATGTGAAATTAGTTTTTTGAGAAAAACAAGTACAATTAGATTTATCATAAGCATGTTTGTATATATAAATTGGTTATTTCAGATACATTAATGACAAAAGTTAAAATTAAGAAAGATCTATGTTTTTTCTCCATATAAAATGAGCAGAAATTCATTTTGGTGATGGAACACTTTAGTCCGCCCCTTGAGATTATAGTTGGGAAGACTGCAACCTAAACTGTATTTGCTTGCTCTTTGTTTTTTTTTTTTTTAGTCAGTCTTGTTCTGTCACCCAGGTTGGAATGTAGGGGCACTCTCACGGCTACCGCAGCCTTGACCTGCTGGCCTCAGGTGATCCTCCTACACCTCAGCCTTCCAAGTAGCTAGAACCACTGGCATGCACTACCATGCCAGGCTAATTTTTTTGATTTATTGAGGTCTTGCAACCCCAGGCTCAGGCAGTCCTCTTACCTCCACCTCCCAAAGTGCTGAAATTACAGGTGTGAGCCACTGCGCCCGGCCTGCTTGCTTTTTTTTTTTTCCAGTAGGATTCTTACTCTGTCACCCAGGCTAGAGTGCAATGGCACACTGCTCATGGCCACCACAGCCTCCACCTCCTGGGCTCAGGCAGCCCTTCCATCTCAACCTTCCAAGTAGCTGGAACTACAGGTGTGCGCTACCATGCCCAACTGATTTTTTGATTTGTTGTAGGATGAGGTCTTGCCAGGTTGCCCAGGCAGGTCTCAAACCCCTCAGCTCAGGAAATTCTCTCCTCGGCCTCCCAAAGTACTGGGATTACAGCTTGAGCCTCTGTGCCTGGCCTGCTTGCTCTTAAGTTGGCTTTAGCTATGTCTCCCCAAACTTCATGTAACTCATCCTTCAGGTCTCCTGGGCTCAACTTTCCATTCTGAGTTTTTATTTAAACTAAGTGTGATGGATTCTCCATCCTACATATCTTGGATTCCATTCCCAACAGTTTCCTAAGATATCTTCCTGCTTGTTCTGATTCTGCCCCTTTTCAGTTTGTGTCCACACTGCTGTTGAGTAAGTTTTCTAAATCACAAATCTACTGGGTCAAGTAGTTCTCCATCCGAAAACCTGTTAGTGATCCCTGTTACTCACAGGTTAAGTGAACTTTCTAGCATGATATACATAGCTGTGGCAATACCATCTTTATCTCATGCTGTCTCCTATTTGAGTCTATAATTCTGTTCTGAACTTCCAAACTCGTGTTGAAGTACTCCATCCATAATTCTTTTTTTTTTTTTGAGTTGGAGTCTCAACTCTGCCGCCCAGACTGGAGTGCAGTGGCCGCTCCCAGCCACTGCAGCCTCGACCCACTGGGCTCTGGCGATCCTTCCACCTCAGCCTTCTGAGTAGCCGGAATTACAGGTACGTGCTACCATGCCCGGCTGATTTTTTTGATTTATTGTAGAGATGAGGTCTCGCCAAGTTGCCCAGGTGGGTCTTGAATCCACAGGCTCAGGCAGTCCACTCATCTCAGCCTCCCAAAGGCACGGGATTACAGGCTGAGCCACTGAGCCTGGCCTTTTTTTTTTTTTTTTTTTTTTAGTTGGAGTCTCACTCTGTCACCCAGACAGGAGTGCAGTGGCCGCTTCCGGCCACCGCAGCCTCGACCTGTTGGGCTCTGGCAATCCTTCCGCCTCAGCCTTCCAAGTAGCTGGAACTACAGGTGTGCGCTAACACGCCCGGCTGATTATTTATTTATTTATTTATTTATTTATTTATTTTTTGAGTCAGAGTCTCACTCTGTCGCCCAGACTGGAGTGCAGTGGCCGCTCCTGGCCACTATAGACTCAACCTGCTGGGCTCTGGCGATCCTTCCACCTCAGCCTTCCAAGTAGCTGGAATTATAGGCGTGCGCTACCATGCCTGGCTAATTTTTTGATTTCTTGTAGAGATGAGGTCTCACCAAGTTGCCCAGGCGGGTCTCGAACCCGTGGACTCAGGCAATCCACCCACCTCAGTCTCCCAAGGTGCGGGATTACAGGCTGAGTCACCGAGCCCGGATGACTTTTGATATTTTGTAGAGGTGAGGTCTCGCCAAGTTGCCCAGGCGGGTCTTGAACCCTCGGGCTGAGGCAGTCCATTCACCTCAGCCTCGCAAAGCACGGGATTACTGGCTGAGCCACCGAGCCCGGCTCATCCATAGTTCTTAAAGAGTGTCAAATTCTTTCTTGCCACCGTAAGCTTGAATGCACTGTTCAGGAGATTCATGTTGACCTGGTGATTTCTTCCCTGAGGCTAAGCTACATTGTCATCTTTGAAACCTCTACCTAGGCAAAGTTCAATATTTGTTTCTCTGTTCCCATAGCCTTTTGTAGATATATACTTGTGTTGTGATTTATGCACTTCTCTGTCGTTTCCATCTTAGTGTGTGTTTCTTGGGATCAGAGACTGTTTCTTTTTTATCATCTTTGCCTGGGACATAGCAAGTTCTTTATAAATTCTGATAAAATGAGTTTGGTAGAAAATGTTGGGCTGTTTATTTCAGAAGACAGTTTGTTACCTGTTTTATGTTAACATTTAATATTTCCTTCTAAAGATGGTGGAGCCAGGGCAAGATTTATTGCTTGCTGCTTTGAGTGAGAGTGGAATTAGTCCAAATGACCTCTTTGATATTGATGGTGCAGATGCGGGGCTTGCAACTCCAACGCCTACCCCTCCAGCTCAGCAGGTAAGAACTTTCCAAAGCCTTTGTTTCTTAATTTGTAATTTCCACTTATAAAAATAGATATTATGGCTGGGCATGGTGGCTCAAGCGTGTAATCCCTGTGCTTTGAGAGGCCGAGGCAAGAGGATTACCTGAGCCCATGTGTTCAAGAACAACCTGGGAAACTTGGCGAGACTTCGTCTATATAACAAATCAAAACATTAGCAGGGCATGATGGCACGTGACCACCCTGTGGTCCTAGCTACTTGATAGGCTGAGGCAGAAGGATCACCTGAGCCCAGCAGGTCGAGGCCGCGGTGGCTGTGAGCGTGCCACTGCACTCCAGTCTGGGCGACAAAGTGAGATTCCAACTCAGCTCAGCCTGTAATCCCGCGCCCTTGGGAGGCTGAGGTGAGTGGATTGCCTGAGCCTGCGGGTTCGAGACCCGCCTGGGCAGCGAGACCTCATCTCTACAATAAATCAAAAAATCAGCCGGGCGTGGTAGCGCATGCCTGTAATTCCCGCTACTTGGAAGGCTGAGGCGGAAGGATCGCCGGAGCCCAGCAGGTTGAGGCTGCGGTGGCCGGGAGCGGCCACTGCACTCCAGTCTGGGTGACAGTGAGACTCCGACTCAAAAAAAAAAAAAAATAATAATAATTAACTTAATTATTTAAGCCCTAATTTTAAATATACAGGCATGGTAGCTCATGCCAGTAATCCCAGCGCTTTGGGAGGCCAAAGTGGGAGGATCGCTTGAGTCCAGGAGTTCGAGAACAGCCGGGGAACATAGTGAGACTTTGTTTCTACAAAAGTTAAAAAAAAATTAGCTGGGCATGGTGGTGCTGCCTGTAATTCCAGCTACTTGGGTGGCTGAGAAAGAAGGATCACCTGAGCCTAGGTGGTCAAGGCTGCTGTGAGTCGTGATTGTGCCACTGCACTCCAACCAGGGTGACACAATGAGACCTTGACTCAAAAAAAAAAAAAAAATTTCATGTGAATATTATATTCATATTGAGTAGTCATTTTTATTTATGAGGTAGGAAATATAATAAAAACCAAGACGTTATTTTCTGCTTTGATATTATTATATGTATACAGAAAACATAAGAGATGAATTACTTAGAGGTTTTGTGGGAGTATCTTTAATTTTCTTAGTAGAGCCGGGCTCGGTGGCTCAGCCTGTAATCCCGCGCCTTGGGAGGCTGAGGTGAATGGATTGCCTGAGCTCGCAGGTTTGAGACCCACCTGGGCAACTTGGTGAGACCTCATCTCTACAATAATAAAAAATTAGCTGGGGTGGTAGCATGCGCCTGTAGTTCCAGCTACTTGGAAGGCTGAGGCAGAAGCATTGCCAGAGCCCAACAGGTCGAGGCTGCAGTGGCTGGGAGCGGCAACTGCACTCCAGCCTGGGTGACAGAGTGAGACTCCAACAAAAAAAAAAGAAAATAATTTCTTAGTAGTTGTCTTTTTTTTTTTTTTTTTTTTTTAGTTGAAGTCTCACTCTGTCGCCCAGGCTGGCGTGCAGAACACTCATGGCCACCCCAGTGTTGACCTGCTGGGCTCCTGTGATCCTTCTGCCTCAGCCTTCCAAGTAGTTGGAACTACAGGTGTGTACTACCACAGGCAGCTAATTTTTTAATTAATTTAAGGATGAGGTCTTGCCAAGTTGCCTGGGCTGCTTTCGAACCTACAGGCTCAGACCCGTTCACCTCGGCCTCCCAATGCTGGGATTACAGGTTGAGCCACCAAGCGTGGCCAGTAGTAATTTTATTACTTTATTTAGAGACATTCTTTTGTGATCCCATTGTATACACGTGCTCTGAAAGCAAAGATAAGATTCTAATGTTAGCATGGTTTTGTGGAGTTTTATGCTTAAAAAGATTATATCTGGTATTTGTGATTCACATTCAGTTTGAATGTGAAGGTTGATATTTTTTGTTATAATAAAATAAGTGCAGCTCTTGTTCTTGAGACCATTTTTACTGCTGTCCTTCTTTCTTCTTTTATGTTGTTTTCTCCTTAGTCGATGCCACTTAGTGCATTAGAACTAGGTTTGGAGACTGATGCAGCAGTTCCTGTTAAACAAGAACCGGAGACCTTACCTACGCCAGCACTATTAAATGTGAGGGTAAGAATTATTTAGACTTGGCATTACTTCTAAAATAGTTTGGGATTGTAGTAAGAAAATATCTTTTTTTTTTTTTTTTTTTGAGTTGGAGTCTCCCTCTGTTGCCCTGACTGGAGTGCAGTGACCGCTCCCGGCCACCGCAACCTCGACCTGCTGGGCTCCGGTGATCCTTCCGCCTCAGCCTTCCAAGTAGCTGGAACTATAGGCATGCACTACCACGCCCAGCTAGTTTTTGATTTATTGTAAAGATGAGGTTTTGCCACGTTGCCAAGGCTGGTCTCAAACTCCTGAGTTTAGGCAGTCCTCTCACCTTGGCCTCCCAAAGTGCTGGAATTACAGGCTTGAGCCATTGTTTCTGGACTGAGTTATTTTTTTTTTGAGTCAGAGTCTCACTGTCATCTAGCCTGGAGTGCAGGGGTATGCTCATGGCCACTGCAGCATCGACCTGCTGGGCTCAAGTGATCCTTTCACCTCAACCTTCCAAATAACTGGAACCACAGGCGCACGCTGCCATGCTCAGCTAATTTTTTTTTTTTTTAATTGTAGAGATGAGGTCTCTCCAAGTTGCCTAGGCTGGTCTCAACCCCCTGGGCTCAGGCATTCCTCTAGCTCCACCTCCCAAAGTGCTGAGATTACAAGTGTGAGCCACCATGCCTGGCTAAATTTATTTCTGTAGAGACATGGTCTCACTTTGTTGCCCAGGTTGGTCCTGAACTTCTGGGCTCAAGCGATTGTTCTGCTTCAGCCTACCAGAGTGTTGGGATTACAGGTGTGAGCCACTGCACCCAGCCTAAACATAGCAAATATGTATGTGTGTATGTATTTTTGAGTTGGAGTCTTGCTCTGTTTCCCAGGCTGCAGTATAGTGGCACTCTCACAGCCACCGTAGCCTTGATTAGTCGAGCTCAGGTGATCCTTCCCCCTCAGCCTTTCAAGTAGCTGGAACCACGGGCATGTGCCACCATGCCCGACTGATTGTTTGATTTATTGTACAGACGAGGTCTCGCCATGTTACTCACGCTGGTCTTGAACCCCTGAGCTCAGGTAATCCTCTCGCCTCCACCTCCTAAAGTGCTGAGATTAGGGAGGTGAGCCACCGCGCCCGGCTGCATAGCAATTATTAATGAAGCCTTATGGTGTAAAGTTATTGGACAAACTTTTTTGTTAAAATTTGATACTATGTGATAAATTATTGAGACTTCTATTTAAAAGTGATAAATAGTAATCCAGAAGAGTGTTGTTAGGCCAGGTGTGATGGATGACTCATGCTTGTAATTACAGCATTTTGGAAGGGCAAAGTGGAAAGATGACTACGGTCTGGAGTTTGAGGCCAGACTAGGCAACATAGCAAGACCCCACCTTAAAAGAGAGAGAGAGACCAAAAAGTTATCTGGGCATGGTGATACATGTCTATAGTCCCAGCTACTCAGGAGGCTGAGATTGGAGGATTGCTTGAACCCAGGAGTTGGAGGTGCAGTGAGCTTGGTGACATAGTGTGACCTTGTTTGTAAATTTAAAAAAAAGACTCTTGTTAAAAGCATCATGGAGAAATAATAGATTGAGGAGGAAAGAGAGTAGAAATAGACTTGCGTTTGTAAAAATAATTGGTTAGCCGGGCTTGGTGACTAAGCCTGTAATTCCGCGCCTTGGGAGGCTGAGGTGAGTGGATTGCCTGACCCCGGGGTTGAGACCTGCCTGGACAACTTGGCGAGACCTCATCTCTACAATAAATCAAAAAATTAGGTGGGCGTCGTAGCTTGCACCTGTAGTTTCAGCTACTTGGAAGGCTGAGGTGGAGGGATCGCCAGAGCCCAGCAGGTCGAGGCATCGGTGGCCGGGAGCGGCCACTGCACTTCAGTCTGGGCGACAAAGTGAGACTCCAACTCAAAAACAATAAATAAATAAATAAAAATAAATGGTTGCATTTATAGTCACAGACATATTGCTATCTTCAAATTGACTTTTTTTTTTTTCTTTCTGTTGGAGTCTCACTCTGTCGTCCAGACTGGAATGCAGTGGCCGCTCCCGGCCACCGCAGCCTCAACCTGCTGGGCTCCGGCGATCCTTCCACTCAGTCTTCCAAGTAGCTGGAACTAGAGACATGCACTACCACACCCGGCTAATTTTTAAATTTATTGTAGAGATGAGGTCTTGCCAAGTTGCCCAGGTGGGTCTCGAACCCGCGGGCTCAGGCAATTCGATCACCTCAGCCTCCCAAAGCACGGGATTACAGGCTGAGCCACTGAGCCCGACTAAATTGACTTTAAAAAAAATTTGCCAGCCGGGCTCAGTGGCTTAGCCTGTAATCCCGCGCCTTTGGGAGGCTGAGGTGAGTGGATTGCCTGAGCCCGCGGGTTCGAGACCTGCCTGGGCAGTGAGACCTCATCCCTACAATAAGTCAGAAAATCAGCCGGGCGTGGTGGCGCATGCCTGTAATTCCGGCTACTTGGAAGGCTGAGGCGGAAGGATCGCTGGAGCCCAACAGGTCGAGGCTGCGGTGGCCGGGAGTGGCCACTGCACTCCAGTCTGGGCGACAGTGAAACTCCAACTCAAAAAAAAAAAAAAAAATTTGCTTAGTTCTTTCCTGCCCTACTTCATCCCCCAGTGAAAAATAAATAGCTCTGTAGCTTTGTCTTTGGCTCAGAGATGATCCTTGCGCTGTCTGTGCTGTGCTGTATTTGTAGTTTACCTGAGTCATTCATACAACATAACATTTCAAACTCTCCTTTGTTGTTTTCATCTTTTTAAATTCTAAACTTTCTAGCTGGGCGTGGTAGTGCACGCCTGTAGTTCCAGCTATTTGGAAGACAGGATGAATGATCATCTGAGCCCAGTAGGTCGAGGCTGCGGTGGCCATGATTGTGCCACTGTACTCCAGCCTGGGCGACAGAATGAAACTCCAACTCAATAAAATAAAATAAAATAAAATAAAATAAAAATTCTAAGCTGGGCTCGGTGGCTCAGCCTGTAATCCCAGCACTTTGAGAGGCTCAGGTGAGTGGATTGCCTGAGCCTGCGATTTCGAGACCCCATGGGCGACTTGGTGAGACCTCATCTCTACAATAAAATAAAAAATCAGCCTGGCGTGGTATCGCACACCTGTAGTTCCAGCTACTTGGAAGGCTGAGATGGAAGGATCGCCGGAGCCCAGCAGGTCGAGGTTGCGGTGGCCTGGAGCGGCCACTGCACTCCAGTCTGGGTGACAGAGTGAGAATTCAACTCAAAAAAAAATAAATAAATAAAAATTCTAAACTTTGCTGTAGTCTAAACAATAGCAAAGAAAACATTTAACGAGAATCACAGGATGTTACAAGCAGAAAATGTGCTTCAGAGAACCCAGGCCTCCAGAAGTTCAAGTGATTTGCCTACGATTATCTACCTAGTTAGGGCAGTGCTAGTGTTAGAAATTATTTCTGTGTTTTTTTGTTTTTTTAGACGGGGGTCTCACTATTTTGCCCAGGCTTATCTCAAACTCAGGTAATCTTCCTGTCTTAACCTCCTGAGTAACTGGGACTACAGGCATTCACCACTATGCCAGCTTGGTCCTTCCATTATTTATTATTTAGGGTTTGCTGGGATAGTTGCGGTTTGTGTTTGCCATCCTTGACAGTTATATATAAAATGTTAACACCACTACTATACCTTTTCCTCAAATTGGTATGTTTTTTGTTTTTTTTTTTTTGAGTTGGAGTCTCCCTCTGTCACCCAGACTGGAGTGCAGTGGCTGCTCCTGGCCACCGCAACCTCGACCTGCTGGGCTCCGGCGATCCTTCCACCTCAGCCTTCCGAGTAGCCGGAATTACAGGCATGCGCTACCACGCCCGGCTGATTTTTTGATTTATTGTAGAGATGAGGTCTTGCCAAGTTGCCCAGGCGGGTCTCGAACCCGCGGGCTCAGACAGTCCACTCACCTCAGTCTCCCAAGGCGAAATTGGTATGTTTTAACTTGATCGTTATAGCTAATCAAGTTAAGATTAGAAATGAAGTGCCCATAGTTAGCCAAGAATAACAATTTTAGATTGTCAAATGCCCTAATATGCTGGGTGTGGTGGCTCGTGCTTGTAATCTTATCAGTTTGTAAGTCCAAGGCAGGAGGATTGCTTGAGCCCAGGAGTACAAAGCCAACCTAGGCAACATAGCAAGACCATGTATCTAAAAAATAAAATAAAATTAGCCAGGCATGGTGGCCCTCCCCTGTGGTGCCAGCTACTTGAGAGGCTAAGGAGAGAAGTTTGCTTGAGTCTAAGAGGTCAAGGCTCTAGTGAGCTTTGATCGTGGCACTGCACTCCAGCCTGGGTGACAGAGTGAGACACCAATTCAAAAAAAAGAAAACAAATTAGTAGCCTACTATGCTTATGGATATAGGCTGTGTTAGAGAGCAAAGCATTTTCAGTGGTGTCATGTGTTTTGTTTTCTAGCAGCAGCCTCCGTCTACTACAACATTTGTGCTGAATCAAATAAATCAGCTTCCAACATTGGGATCTACAATTGTCATGACGAAAACACCACCTGTAACAACCAATAGGCAAACCATCACTTTAACTAAGTTTATCCAGACTACTGCAAACACACGCCCTTCAGTCTCAGCACCAGCAGTACGGAATGCCATGACCTCTGCACCTTCAAAAGATCAGGTTCAGCTGAAGGATCTACTAAAAAATAATAGTCTTAATGAACTCATGAAACTGAAGCCACCTGCTAATATTGCTCAGCCAGTTGCAACAGCAGCTAGTAAGTCTGTTTTCAATAGTATCAACTTTCTGTCTTTGGTAAGCTATGACAAAGTGTTTTTTAAAGAATTTGTTTGGGTTTTAAAAGAACTGGGAATAAAAGAGGGTATTATCTGCATTACTCTGTACACTTACAAAATTTAAGTAATTTTGTAAATGTACAGAATACACTTACAAAATTTAAGTAATAAAAATTTAGTTGTGTTGGGTATATTTTTTCAGCTTTTTTTTTTTCTATTTGACTTAAGGAAGGTATATTTGTTAAAGAGGAGATAACATTGTGAAGAGCACAATGGGAAGGACAGTAGCAAGAGTGTCTACTGACAGCTTTTATTTTATTTTATTTTATTTACTTTTTTTGAGTTGGAGTCTCACTCCGTCACCCAGGCTGGACTGCAGTAGCACGCTCACAGCCTTGGCAGCCTTGACCTGCTGGGCTCAGGTGATTCTTATGCCTCAGCCTTCCAAGTAGCTGGAACTACAGGTATGTACCACCACACCCAGCTATTTTTTTGATTTATTGTAGAGATGAGGTCTTGCCAAATTGCCCTGGCTGGTTTCGAACCTGTGGGCTCAGGTAATCCTCTTACCTTGTCCTCTCAAAGTGCTGGGATTATAAGTATGAGCTACTGCACCTGGCCTTAGCTTTTATTTTATTTTATTTTATTTTATTGAGTTGGAGTTTCACTGTTGTCCAGGTTTGTGGTACAGTGGCACCCTCACAGCCACCTCAGCCTTGACCTGCTGGGCCATGTTGCTCAGTCTGGTCTAGAACCCCTGAGCTCAGGTGATCCTCTCGCCTCCGCCTCCCAAAGTGCTGGGATTACAGGGGTGAGCCACTGTGCCTGGCTTGTTTAGCTTCTAAATGAAATTTGTGGAATTATTAAGTAGCTATATTAACACCATGAGAATTTTCTCTATTTCATTTATTGTGACGGGCCAGTTAACATTTTTCTTAATTCTTTAAAAATCCACTTTTTACACTTGACATGCCTATGAATCACTCGAGAATCTTGATCAAAAGCAGAATCTGTTTCAGAGTGAGTTCCAAGATTCTGCATTTTTAACAAGCTTTTCAGAGAATGCTTTACCCTGGTTGTCTTTAGACATGCTTCATGTAGCAACAGGCTTTAAATGGATACTTAGTTACTTTAACCATGACATTTATAATTGTAGGATTTTGCCTGTCATTGGCTTCATTGCTTATGGATAGTCATCTTTTTAGTAAGTTCCTTTTTAAAATACATGTGCTTTCATTGTAAAATAATTCAATTTTTTTTTTTTTTGAGTTGGAGTCTCATTCTGTTGCCCAGACTAGAGTGCAGTGGCTGCTCCCGGCCACCGCAGCCTCGACCTGCTGGGGCTCTGGCGATCCTTCCGCCTCAGCCTTCCGGGTAGCCGGAATTACAGGCATGCGCTACCACACCCAACTGATTTTTTGATTTATTGTAGAGATGAGGTCTCGCTGCCCAGGCAGGTCTCGAACCCACGGGCTCAGGCAATCCACTCACCTCAGCCTCCCAAAGGCGCGGGATTACAGGCTGAGCCACCGATCCCTGCTATTGCAATATTTTTTTTTTCTTTTTTTTTGAGTTGGAGTCTCACTCTGTCGCCCAGACTGGAGTGCAGTGGCCGCTCCCGGCCACCGCAGCCTTGACCTGCTGAGCTCCAGCGATCCTTCCTCCTCAGCCTTCCAAGTAGCCGGAACTACAGGCATGCGCTACCATGCCCGGCTGATTTTTTTAAAAATTTATTGTAGAGATGAGGTCTCGCTGCCCAGTCAGGTTTCGAACCTGCGGGCTCAGGCAATCCACTCACCTCAGCCTCCCAAAGGTGCGGGACTACAGGCTGAGTCACCGAGCCCGGCTTCAATATTTTTTAAAGATCGAACACTTGTAGCCGGGCATGGTGGTGTATGTCTGTACACCCAGTAGCCCAGTAGATTGAGGTTGCGGAGGTTGTGAGTGTGCTACTACACTTTAGCCTGGGTGACAAGAGTGAGACTCCAACTCAATAAACAAACAAACAAAACGTGTAATACTTTTTTTTAGCAGTTTTGAGATATAATTCACATAACATAACATTCACTTTTTTTTTTTTTTGAGTTGAAGTCTTACTCTGTTGCTCAGGCTAGAGTGCAGTGGCATGTTCATGGCCACCCCAGCGTCGACCTGTTGGGTCCCAGTGATCCGTCTGCTTCAGCCTTCCAAGTAACCAGAACTACAGGCGTGTGCTACTATGCCCGGCTACCTTTTTTAAAAATTTGTTGTGGAAGCCGGGCTAGGTGGCTCAGCCTGTAATCCCGCTCTTTGGGAGGCTGAGGTGAGTGGATTGCCTGAGCCCACAGGTTCGAGACCCGCCTGGGCAACTTGGCGAGACCTCATCTCTACAATAAATCAAAAATGAGCCGGGCGTGGTAGCGCGCGCCTGTAATTCCGGCTACTCGGAAGGCTGAGGCGGAAGGTTCACCAGAGACCAGCAGGTCAAGGCTGCGGTGGCCGGGAGTGACCACTGCACTCCAGTCTGGCAAACAGAGTGAGACTCCAACTAAAAAAAAAAAAAAATTTGTTGTGGAGACACACGTTCTTGCTAAGTTGCCTGGGCTGGAACATTCACTTTTTTAAAGTGGAGAATTCAGTGGATTGTAGTATATTCACAGTGTTGTACAACTATCACCACTTTATTCCATAATACTTCAAGGGTAGATTTAGATTCAAAGGGAAAAAACTCCAAAATGATTTGGTCACACCTTTTTAGGAAGTCATTTATGTATAAAGAATGTAGGTTTTAGGCCAGGTGCAGTGGCTTATGCTAGTAATCCCAGTACTTTGGGAGGCCGATGTGGGAGGATCACTTGAACCCAGGGATTTGAGACCAGCTTGGGCAACATAGCAAGACCCTGTCTCTACAAAAAAATTAGCTGGGCATGTTGGTGCACACCTATAGTCCCAGGTCCTGAGCCCAAAAGGTTAAGGTGTGGTGAGCTGTGCTTGTGCCTGGGTGATAGCATGAGACCCTGTTCACCCCCCGCCCCGAAAAAAAGGTAGGTTTTACAGTTTTTCTCTGGAATGACTTTTTTTGCTGTTCATTTATTCAACTAATATGTATCTATCTATTGCCTAAATTGGTGCCAAGTACTGTTGTGGGGTTTTGGGACTATGGCCGAGAGGAACACTGTTGAAATCACTGCCCTCATGGAGCTTGTACTCTAGTGCAGAGAGACAATAAATTAAATAAGTAAACTTAGTCAGACAAGGATGAGTAAACTTATGTCAGACAAGAAAGAAATGCAAAGTGGGGTGTGGGGCAGGAAGAGGTAGTTTTAGCATAGGGGTTGGTGCTTTTTTTCTTTGGTCTGTTTCATTAGAATTGTTGTGTTTTGGAATCGGGATAGAATGAAGGTAAGGAAATGAGTTGTAAGGCGTGTTCCTGGTGATTTACACTACTGCATTCATAGCATCCCATCAGGCTTTGGGATGAGGTGATGGATATTGAATAGACAGTTTCTCTTCCTAGTGACCTTTATTTTTCTAATTGTGGGGGGAAAGTTTTACTACTTGATTTAAAACAGTATGGAAGTTTGTGACAGAATTGACTGGAAGGTGTAGTGTGCTTGTGTTTTTGTAAAACAGAGGGCTGGGGCATTCTAAAGGAATGAATAGAAAGTGTTGGTAAGATGATATAGACTCTGTCTCAAGTGATATGTGTAACTGAAGGTTTCAGATGATCTAATCTTTATGTTTGGGTCCTTACCATTGCACCTTGTAGGTGTAGTTTTTTTTTTTTTTTTTTTACTCTCCAGTTCATTGTCCTAAGCAAACTACAGCCTGGCAGCTAGATACCAGTTGGGAAATCATTTTAGCTGTTTTAAGAACTGATTTCCTTTTTCTGCCATGGAGTCAGTACTGTGGCCTTGACCTGACTGAGGTGCAGGGCAGCTTTTGGAATGACTCTTTGAGGACTTGGGGATGGTCAGGAGTTAATGGAAGATGATTTTCATCAGTTAGTCTTTGGATTTTATGAGGATGCCTACCCCTTATATACGAATGGCTTCCCGAGCTTCCACTCCTCATGTCAGCTTATACCATCACTTAAAAGGGCAGATGGGTGCCATTGTGAGGAAAGAGTTTAGCAAGCAAAACAGAAAAATGAGATAGATTTGGAGTTGGTTGATTGAGAGCTAGTACAGTAAGTTCTCCCACATTCAAGGGAATAATTTCTAAAAGACAAAAGACTGTCCTTGTCAAACTGAGAAACTCTGTCAAACTAGACCAGGACTGAAAAAGAAACATGATGAGTGAATGCTGAAGAGAAGCAAAGGTTTGTGTTGTAGGAGGCGGTCATCTGGTTACTGAAGAGGAAGAGCTTTGAAAATGTGAACCTGGGCCAGGCACTGTGGTTCAGGCCTGTAATCCCAGCACTTGGGAGGCCAGGGCCAAAGGATTACCTGAGCTGCGGATTCGAGGCCAGTCTGGGCAACGTAGTGAGACTTTGTCTCTATAATAAATCAAAAAATTAGGCCGAGCACTTGGCTCACACCTATAATCCCAGCACTTTGGGAGGTTGAGGTGAGAGGATTGCCTGAGCCCAGGGGTTCAAGACCAACCTGGGCAACTTGGCAAGACCTCATTTCTACAATAAATCAAAAATTTAGCGAGGCTCGGTGGCTCAGTCTATAATCCTGTGCCTTGGGAGGCTGAGGTGGATTGAATTGCCTGAGCCTGCAGGTTCGAGACCCACCTGGGCAACTTGGTGAGACTCATCTCTACAATAAATCAAAAATGAGCCGGCGTGGTAGCGCGCGCCTGTAGTTCCAGCTACTGGAAGGCTGAGGCAGAAGGATCACCAGAGCCCAGCAGGTCGAGGCTGTGGTGGCCGGGAGCAGCCACTGCACTCCAGTCTGGGCGACAGAGTGAGACTCCAACTCAAAAAAACCCAAAGAACTTGGCATGCTGGTGCTTGCCTGTGGTTCCAGCTGCTTGGAAGGCTGAGGCAGAAGGATCACCTGAGCCTAGCAGGTTGAGGCTGTGGTGGCTGTGAACATGCTGCTGCACTCCAGCCTGGTCAATAGAGGAAGACTGAGGCGGAAGGATCACCTGAGCCCAGCCGGTTGAGACTGAGGCGGCAGTGAATGTGCCGCTGCACTCCAGCCTGGGCGGCAGAGTAAGACTCTGACTAAAAAAAAAAAAAAAAAAAAAAAAATTAGCCAGGCCCTTACCTATTTGGGTTCTGGTCTCTTGCTTGAGCTCGTCTTGTGACTAAACTGATCACTAGCTGTTCACATATAATAGTAAACAAATCACACCCCCAGATAAATTTATCACCTCTGTTCCAGCTTCTTTATTTTGTTAAATTTTTTTTTTTGGGTTGGAATCTTGCTGTCGCCCAGGCTAGAGTGCAGTGTCAGACTCGTGGTCACCAGTTTCAGCCTGCTGTGTTCAGGTGATCTTTCCGTCTTAGCCTTCCAGGTAGCTGGAACTATGGGCATGCTCAACCTTGCCTAGCTAATGTTTTGATTTATTGTAGAGACGAGGTCTTGTCAAGTTACCCAGCCTGGTCTCAAACCCTTGGGCTCAAGCAATCCTCTTACCTCAGCCTCCCGAAGTACTTGGATTACAGGCGTGAGCCACTGTGCCTGGCCCATTTTGTTAATACTTTAATTAGTCCCACTCATTTTGGAGTCCCATGTGACAGACCTTCCAAATACTCCTCATCTTTTGGTAGAATAGATAAAATGTTAATCTGTCTTCAAGGTGTTAGCGCTCTTCCTTAAAGGCAGTGATTTTAACAGTGATCTCAAGAATTACAGGTACTGGAAGTGCTTCAAGAAGGATACTTGAAAACTGAAGGCTAGTTACAGGTGTTATGGAACAGAACAATCTCCCCTACCCACCATCCAATTCAATTAAATAGTCCTGCTGATTGATATTTGAATTCTAGGATTCTGTTGCTTTCTTTTTTTTTTTTGAGTTGGAGTCTCACTCGGTCGCCCAGACTGGAGTGCAGTGGCCGCTCCCAGCCACTGCAGCCTCGCCTGCTGATCTCCGGCGATCCTTCCACCTCAGCCTTCCGAGTAGCCGGAATGACCATGCCCAGCTGATTTTTTGATTTATTGTAGAGATGAGGTCTCACTGCCCAGGTGGGTCTCGAACCTGCGGTCTCAGGCAATCCACTCATCTCAGCCTCCCAAAGGCGTGGGATTACAGGCTGAGCCACCAAGCCAAGAGGATTGCTGGAACGTAGGGATTTGAGACCAGCCTGGGGAATTTGGCAAGAGCTCATCTCAACAATACAATTAGCTGGGTGTGGTGGTACACGCCTGTAGTTCAGGCTACTTGGAAGACTGAGGTGGAAGGGTCTCCTGCGCCTAACAGGTCATGGCTGCGATGACTGAATGTGCTACTGCACTCCAGCCTGGGAATCAGAGTGAGACTGCAACTCAAAAATAAGTAAATAGGCCAGGTTTGGTGACTCAGCCTGTAATCTTAGCACTTTGGGATGCTGAGGTGAGTGGATTGCCTGAGCCCGTGGGTTCCAGACCAGCCTGGATAACTTGGTGAGACCTTGTCTCTATAATAAATCAAAAATTAGCCGGGTGTGGTAGCGTGAGCCTGTAGTTCCAGCTACTTGGAAGGCTGAGGTGGATGGATTGCTGGACAGCCTGGGCAACAGAGTGAAACTCCAATTTAAAAAAAAGGATCAGATAAATAAATAAATAAATGATTCTCCATAAAGATACTTGGCTTTGAATGTTGTCTTGCCTATGCTTAACTTTGTAATAGGCAGATTGGTATTCTTTGATTTGTGAAATGGGTAAACTTATGGATTTTTAGACTATGGGAAAATAAATTGAGAATTTCTCTAAAATATGAATGATTTTTCCCCCCTTAGCTGATGTAAGCAATGGTACAGTAAAGAAAGAGTCTTCTAATAAAGAAGTAGCTAGAATATGGATAAACGACATGAAAATGAGGAGTTTTTCCCCGACCATGGTGAGTTTCAAATAGCTGGATCTATATTTTTGTATGTTATGAGAGTACACTTTACAAAATGTCCTAGAGCAACCCTCAGAAAACTGGGTTTTGTTTTTTTTTTTTTTTTTTTTTTAGTGAAAGGGGCTATTAGGTTACATGAACTAATGAATAAGCTTAAACACCACTGAAGTAAACTAATACATTAAACAATGTGGTTAAATTTGCAAATTTAATAGTATGTGGTATTACACAAAGTACTGACGTCTTTTATTGTGATCTCACCTGATTAGAACAAAAGCAATGTGGGTTAACCAAAAATATTTGATAAGAATGTTCATTTTAGGAGTGAGCTTAAATGCATGGTTGCTTATGAGCTGGAGATCATAGAATGGTCTAGTTATATGTATATTAGAATTCTTTTTTTCTTAACCTTCTGGAAATGCTGTATGCTCTGACTGATTCTATACATTTATTTAACAACTTCTCTGTGTATAACACTGTATATGTAGTAGGTTTTTTTGTTTTTGTTTTATTGTTGTTGTTTTTAGTTGGAGTCTCACTCTGTCACCCAGGCTAGAGTGCAGTGGCACGCTCATTGTCACTGCAGCCTCAGGTGATCCTTCCGTCTCAGCCATCCAAGTGGCCGGAACTACAGGTATACGCCACCATGCCTGGCTAATTTTTTTTTTATTATAGAGATGAGGTCTCACTAAGTTGCCCAGGCTGGCCTTGAACCCGTGGGCTCAGGCAATCCTCTCACCTCGGCCTTCCAGAGTGCTGGGATTATAGGCGTGAGCCACTGTTCCCGGCTTATGTAGTAGGTTTATAGAAGAAGTATACTACATGATTCTACCCTCAATAAACATAAAATTTGACAATCTCTCAGATTAAGTAATATAACACATCGAAAGTTATAATGTGCTGCTTACAATAAGCGTTTAGAGTTTGGAAATAAGCCAGGTGTGGTAGCACGTGTCTGTAGTTCCAACTGCTTGGAAGACTGAGATGAACGGATCACCTGAACTCAGCAGGTCAGGGCTACAGTGGCTGTGAGCATGTACTAAACTCCAGCCTGGGCAACAGAGTAAGACTTCTACTCAAAAAAAAAAAGAAAAGAAAAAGAGTTTGAAAGAAACCGGGCATGGAGGCTCTCACCTGTAATCCTAGCATTTGGGGAGGTGTAGGCTAGAGGAGTACCTGAGCCCATAGGTTCAAGGCCAGCCTGAGCAATGTGGCAAGACCTCATCTGTACAATAAATAAATAATTAGCTGGGCATGGTGGTGCATGCCTGTAGTTCCAGCCACTTGGAAGACTGAGGTGGAAGAACCAGTCTGAGCCCAGCAGGTTGAGGCTGCGGTGGCCGTGAGCGTGCCACTGGATTTCAGCCTGGTCGACAGAATGAGACTCTGACTCAAAAAAAAAAAAAGTTTGGAGGAAGATGAGGCCCCCATGAACTCAAATGGCCTGGTAGACTTAATAGAAGAGATGTAATGGAGTTTAGGTTTGAGTATGACAAGACATTGAGAGGGTATTTTAGGATTGGAGCTAAAGCATTTATAGGCACAGAGGAGGTGGTGGCTATTTAGATGACAGTAAGCCAGAATGCTTGGCATGTATGAAAAAGTGGGAGTGGTAGATTTCAGCTTTGTGGAGGGTCCTGTTTGAGTTTGAAGGACTTTGGATTTTATGTAGTACTAGCAAGGAGCACTGGACATGGAGGGACCTGCTGGTGATTCAGGATGGGTGAGGGCAAGGAAGAGAGAAAGATTGGCAGGTGGATAAATAATCTAAAACTTAAGTGAAAAGGGGCTAAACTAGGGGTCTTGCAGAGGAGATTGGAAAAGGGTACGAGGGAGGAGTAAAGGAGATTACTGCATATAACAATACCAAGATGATGGAACTGGGGACAGTACAGAAACCTGTTCTTGAGGGTTTTTTTTCTTTTGAGTCAGAGTCTCACTCTGTCACCCAGGCTGGAATGCAGTGGCACACTCACGGCCACTGCAGCCTCGAGCTGCTGGGCTCAGGTGATCCTTCTGCTTCAGCCTTCCAAAAAGCTGTAACCACAGGTATGTGCTACCACGCTGGGCTATTGTAGAGACGAGGTGTTGCCATGTTGCTCAGGCTGGTCTTGAACATCTAATCTCAGGCAGCCCTCTCACCTCTACCTCCCAAAGTGCTGGGATTATAGATGTGAGCCACTGCACCTGGTTGTTCCTGAGGTTTTGAGCTGAATCAGGAGAACATATACTCCAGGCAGTACTCAGTTTGCTTAGTGATTGTCTTCCAACAGCATTTGGAGGTTGAGTTTTAGAAACTAACAATGCATTTTTCTTCATGAAATGTTTTATAGTAGTGCTCATGTTCCTGTTCTAGCCCATAGTATACCAAAAATTCTATATTGGCCAAGAAGTTAAGAAACATCTACAGCCCGTGCCTTTGGGCGGCTGAGGTGAGTGGATTGCCTGAGCCCGCGGGTTCGAGACCCGCCTGGGCAGCGAGACCTCATCTCTACAATAAATCAAAAAATCAACCGGACGTGGTAGCGCACGCCTGTAATTCCGGCTACTCGGAAGGCTGAGGCGGAAGGATCGCCGGAGCCCAGCAGGTCGAGGCTGTGGTGGCTGGGAGCGGCCACTGCACTCCAGTCTGGGCGACAGAGTGAGACTCCAACTCAAAAAAAAAAAAAAAGAAAGAAACATCTACAGGGCTTGCAAACTGGTAGCCTGTGGGCCAAAACTAGGTGACAGAAGTATTTTGGTTGGCCTCCACAGTGTTTTGAATGATTTTGAATTTGTTGCTGATACTATTAAAAAAAAAACAAAAACCTGATTTCTAGGTTCTCTTGAAAAACAGTATGATTCCCTACCTAGTGTTGAGTAGTGAATGTCTGTCTTGTGTGTTGCTCAGGCATTCCCCAGGTACCACGGTCTCCCTTACCTTCAGTTAACTTTGATTGTAAGCTTGATATTAGTTGCCATATCACATATACCTATCATAGAAGTATTGCCTCTTTGGTCCCTGGATTTAGTGATCCTTCAGTATTACCAGTTTATCCTCCAGTTTTACCCTGGTGATTTATTTTTTTTGGAGTTGGAGTCTCACTCTGTCACCCAGGCTGGAGTGCAGTGGCATGCTCACAGCCACCCCAGCATCGGACCTGCTGGGCTCCGGCGATCCTTCTGCCTCAGCCTTCCCTTCCAAGTAGCCGGAACTACAAGTACATGCTACCATGCCTGGCTAATTTTTGATTTGTTGTAGCGACGAGATCTTGCCAAGTTGCCCACACTGGTATCGAATCCCTAGGCTCAGGTAGTCCTCTTGCCTGGGCCTTCTAAAATGCTGGGATTACAGGCATGAGCCACCACATTCAGTGGTACATATTTATTTCTGAGAACATCCCAGTTTTTGGATTTGATCTGAAGATTTCATGGGTTAATGTTGACTGAATGGTTAGACCTTAACTCTCTTTTCCTTGCCCCAGTTATTGACTATCTATGTGCCAGCATAGTCTGCTCAAGATTTGAGGCTAAAAAAAAAGAGAGAAAAGTGCCTGTTCTTACCTTTCAGTGCTGTCTTAACCTTGCCTTAAACTTTGTCTTGTAGTTTCTGACTGAGTTTTCCTTCTCCTCTACTTCCCTTCCTTAGTGTACTAGGTTTCACAGCATTTCTTTATACTCTTCCTTGAACAAGTGCATGTTAATAGACAGCTTCCTAATGAATTTTTTTTTTTTTTTTTTGAGTCAGAGTCTCGCTCTGCTGCCCAGGCTGGAGTGCAGTGGCACGCTCATGGCCACCATAGCCTCGATCTGCTGGGTTCAGGCGATCATTCCACCTCACCCTTCCAAGTAGCTGAAACCACTGGCGTGCGCCACGACACCTAGCAAACATTTTGATTTGTTGTGTAGAGATGTTGTCTCGCCGAATTGCCCTGGCTGATCTTGAACCCCTGGGCTCAGGCAGTTCTCTCGTCTCCACCTCCCAAAGTGCTGGGATTGCAGGTGTGAGCCATGGCGCCCAGCTCCTAATGATGTTACTGGTAATAAAAAGAGACTTGTTCAGTGTCTTTTTATTCTTCTCTTAATCCCTTCTGTCCCTTTAAGATCCTATAGAGACGCCAGATTCGGTGGCTCAGCCTGTAATCCCAAGCCATGGGAGGCTGAGGTAAGTGAATTGCCTGAGCCTGCGGGTTCGAGACCCACCTGGGCAACTTGGTGAGACCTCATCTCTACAACAAATAAAAAAATTAGCCGGGTGTGTTAGCGCGCGCCTATAGTTTCAGCTACTTGGAAGGCTGAGGTGGAAGGATTGCCGGAGCCTAGCAGGTTGAGGCTGTGGTGGCCAGGAGCAGGCACTGCACTCTAATCTGGGTGACAGAGTGAGAATCCAACCCCCCCCCAAAAAAAAGAAAGATCCTATAGAGAAGCCGGGTGCAGTGGTTCATGCCTGTAATTCGCAGCACTTTTGGAGGTGGAGGCTAGAGGATTGCTTGAGTCCATGGGTTCGAGAGCAACCTGAGCAATTTGGCGAGACCGTAAATAAATAACACAGTAAAATTGAGTTGAAGTCTCACTCTGTGCTCAGGCTGGATTGCAATGGCATGCTCACGGCCATCACAGCCTTAACCTGCTGGGCTCAGGGGATCCTTTTGCCTCAGCCTTCCAAGTAGCTGGAACTACAAGTTTGTGCCACCACACTTAGCTAATTTTTTGATTTACTGTTTTGATGAGGTCTTGCCAAGTTACCCAGGCTGGTCTCGAACCTGCGGGCTCAGGCAGTCCTCTCACCTCGGCCTTCCAAACTTCTGGGATTATTAAAGGCTTGAGCCACTGTGCCTGACCTGGCTAACTGATAGATTGTCATTATTGCATCTGTGGAGACACAGACGTCTGAAGTATATTCTGTATTCTTCAGAAGAGCCTTTAAGGTCTAGTCTTCTGGGGATTAGGTTTTAGGATATTTGGGAAAGTAGACAGATGAGGGTGAATTTGAAAGATGAAGAGACATGAGAGTTAGAGAGGTTCTGCCTGTGATGATGTAGGGTGTGTGCTGAGGCTCATTTACTATTACTGGGGTTCGTTCTCTTTCCAGGACTAGAAAGAGCAAGCCATGGTCCTGAAACTGGAATGAAGAGTAGGACTGAGGGTGGAGATAGTTCTGGGTATCATGGAAGGGATGGTAGGCAGTATTGAAGGGGAAAGTAGTTTGAGTTGATGGTGGCTGGAAGGACATGGAGCCCTGTGGTGACCCATTTGTGGGTAAGGTCATAATTGTGCTCATCATTCGAGATACAGGGAAGCCATGAAGTGTGACCCAGATTTAGGGGATATTGCAGTGGTTTATCGTGTTTCCGAGATGAAGACTGTAGGTACTCCTACAGAATTGTCTTCTGTGTTTAGCTAAGCCTCTGGTCTCTGAGTTTAGGATTGATTGTGCCTTTTCTGTGTTATAGAAGGTCCCTGTTGTAAAAGAGGAAGATGAACCAGAGGAAGAAGATGAAGAAGAAATGGGTCATGCAGAAACCTATGCAGAATATATGCCAATAAAATGTATGTCTTTGGGATTTGTCAGAATAACAAAAGATGTCTGGTTTCCTCTTAAACTTAAATTACACTCCTACACACATTGTTATTTGTTGATTACCTCAAGAGCTGACAAGTATGAGCTTTGTATTATGTTTTGAAAATATTTGCATGAAAGTTTTACTGTGGTTTTTTCCCTTAAATAAATTTTGAATCTTGTTTTAGGTTAAAGTCTATTTAAACCAAAACTAAAGAAGCTTGAGTTTTATTTTGTTTCAAGATGATTTTGCTCGTATGAGTAGTGATTAGAAAATCGAACATAAGCTTGCCCATTGGTTTATTCTCTGTGGCTGCTTTGACACTACAACAGCAAATACTAAGAGACTGGATGCATGGCCTGAACACATTTTCTAATCCTTTATCAAAAAACTTGCTTCCCGCACTTTGGGAGGCTGGAATAAGTGGATTGCCTGAGCCTGCGAGTTTGAGACCCGCCTGGACAACTTGGCGGGACCTCATCTCTACAATAAATAAAAAAATTAGCTGGACGTGGTAGCATACGCCTGCAGTTCCAGCTGCTTGGAAGGCTGAGGTGGAAGGATCGCTGGAGCCCAGCAGGTCGAGGCTGCGGTGGCCAGGAGCGGCCACTGTACTCCGGTCTGGGCGACAGAGTGAGACTCTAACTCAAAAAAAAAAAAAAAAAAAAAACTTGCCAACCACTATTTTAACCTATTCCCATCGTATGTTTTAGGGCATTAGTTGCTCTTTCAAATACTGTTTTTTTTTCTTTTCTTTGTTTTGAGTCAGGGTCTCACTCTGTTACCTAGGCTGGAGTGCAGTGGCATGATCAGGCTCACCACAGCTTTAGCCTCCTGGGCTTAGGTGATCCTTCCACCTCAGCCTCTGAAGTAGCTGGGACTACAGGTACATGCCACCACACCTGGCTGATTTTTAAAATTTTTGTAGAGACAAGGTCTCTCTGTGTTGCCTAGGCTGATATCGAACTCCTGGGCTCAAGCAATCCTTGCACCTTGGCCTCCAGAAGTGCTGGGACTACAGCCCACATACTTTTCAAAGTAAAATTATTTTGCTAACTTTTGTTTCAGTGGATGATTCAAGTAGGTAAATTCCTAAACTAGAATTATATACTGTTATTATTAGTGAATCTAAGTTGGTTTTTTCTAGATCTTTTTTATCAGCAAATCCCTATTTGAACCATATGTAGTTAATCAACCATTTTAGTCAAATCTAAACAGTACCTTATCATCAGTGGCTTTTTCTAGAAGCCTAGTATGAATATTTATTTACTTATATTCTCTGTCATAGGAAAAATATTGCAGTATCTTGTAATAAAACTGGAAATGTTATTACCTTGAATAATTAAAATAAATATCTCTAAATTTTTGTTTAGTAAAAATTGGCCTACGTCACCCAGATGCTGTAGTGGAAACTAGCTCTTTATCCAGTGTTACTCCTCCTGATGTTTGGTATAAAACATCCATTTCTGAAGAAACCATTGATAATGGCTGGTTATCAGCATTACAACTTGAGGCAATTACATATGCAGCCCAGGTAAGCAATAATATTTCATAATTGCATACAATGTTTATCTTTTTATCTTAGTTCATATAATATAGTTTTTAATCTGATGGTAAGTTTTCCATGCATAAAAACTTGTAAATGCAATTTTTATAGAATTTTGTGTGTTAGAAAATAAAAAGGTATAGCAGGGATATGGAGAGTGCATTTCTAGTGGAAATGACAAATATTGTAACTTTCTTGGAATTTGGTGGGAGTATCTATTAAAATTTAAAAATACATATATCCATTTCTAGGAATCTTTTCCTGTTGAGTTGTTAATAAGAACTTAGGTAGGTAGGTAGGTAGGTAGAGAAGTAGATGTAGCTTTTCTTCCCTCAGGAGGAAAAACTTTGAGTGTTCACTGTTGGGGAGTAATTTAATAAACTGTGGTGTTACCTTATTGTTGTGTGGGCTTTTTATTTTTTTGAGTTGGAGTCTCACTCTGTCGCCCAGACTGGAGTGCAGTGGCATGCTCCCGACCACCGCAGCCTCAAGCTGCTGGGCTTCGGCGATCCTTCCGCCTCAGCCTTCCAAGTAGCTGGAAGCGCACTACCACGCCTGGCTAATTTTTTTGATTTATTGTAGAGATGAGGTCTCGCCAAGTTGCCCAGGCGGGTCTCAAACCCGCGGGCTCAGGCAATTCACTCACCTCGACCTCCCAAATTATGGGATTATAGGCTGAGCCACCAAGCCCGGCTATGTGGGCTTTTAAAACAGTGTGAGGTAAAATTATACTAGTTTTTTTGAAATGATTTTGGTCGTAGTTTCGTGTCTGTAAAATAAGTCAAAACCAGAATAGCCATGTATCCCCCAGATTATGTGTGATGTACAAGTTTGTGTTTGATTTTGCAGGTGTTGAAAGGATTGTGGGGGGATCCTCATCAATTTCCTTCTTTCTTTTTTTTTTGAGTTGGAGTCTCACTCTATCGCACAGACTGGAGTGCAATGGTGCGCTCAGGGCCACCGCAGCCTTGACCTGCTGGGCTTCGGCGATCCTTCCACCTCAGCCTTCCAAATAGCTGGAACTACAGGCGTGCACCACCACACCCAGCTAATTTTTGATTTATTGTAGTCACAAGGTCTCACCAAGTTGCTCGGGTGGGTCTCGAACCCGTGGGTTCAGGCAGTCTACTCGCCTCGGTCTCCCAAAGTGCTGAGATTGCAGGCTGAGCCACCAAACCTGGCCCTCACCAATTTCTTTCTTTCTTTTTTTTTTTTGAGTTGGAGTCTCACTCTGTTGCCCAGACTAGAGTGCAGTGGCTGCTCCCAGCCACCGCAGCCTCGACCTGCTGGGCTCCGGTGATCCTTCCGCCTCAGCCTTCCAAGTAGCCGGAATTACAGGCATGTGCTACCACGCCCGGCTGATTTTTTGATTTATTGTAGAGATGAGGTCTCGCTGCCCAGGCAGGTCTCGAACCCATAGCTCAGGCAGTCCACTCACCTCAGCCTCCCAAAGGCGTGGGATTACAGGCTGAGCAACCGAGCCCGGCTCCTCACCAATTTCTTAACTGTAATTACCTGGTATATGAGAGGGTAGCTGGTAAGAATATATATAAATATGTAGAAAGTATCTACATTAAAAGCCAAACTGACGCTGGACTCGGTGGCTCAGCCTGTAATCCCGCGCCTTTGGGAGGCTGAGGTGAGTGGATTGTGAGCCCGCGGGTTCGAGACCCGCCTGGGCAGCGAGACCTCATCTCTACAATAAATCAAAAAATCAGCCGGGCGTGGTAGCACATGCCTGTAATTCCGGCTACTTGGAAGGCTGAGGCGGAAGGATCGCCGGAGCCCAGCAGGTCGAGGCGCGGTGGCCGGAAGCGACCACTGCACTCCAGTTTGGGCGACTGAGTGAGACTCCAACTCAAAAAAAAAAAAAGCCAAACTGTATGCCATTCATATAAAAATAGGTAATATCAATATGTTCCTAAAACAGTGTATGACAGATTGATCACCAAAATGTCTGAAGGATTAGATTAATTATCGGCCTTTCCTTTTTCAGCAACATGAAACTTTCCTACCTAATGGAGATCGTGCTGGCTTCTTAATAGGTGATGGGGCAGGTGTAGGAAAAGGAAGGACCATAGCAGGAATCATCTATGAAAATTATTTGTTGAGTAGAAAACGAGCATTGTGGTAAGTGCTCAAGACTGGCTATGAAAGCTTTTGCTGGTGAATAATTACTTTAGGATGTGGGGATGGGTTTTAATGAGTAGGTGCATTTTTTTTTTTGAAGTACTAAGACCTGGCTTTATTTATTCCTGCATTCTGCTAAAATGATATAATTTGCATTTGTTTGTGTGTGTGTTTTAATGGCAGGTTTAGTGTTTCAAATGACTTAAAGTATGATGCTGAGAGAGATTTGAGGGATATTGGAGCAAGAAACATTTTGGTCCATTCATTAAATAAGGTATGAAAGCTTTCTATATGGTTAGTTATTCAGTAAATATTGACTCATCTATGAGATAGGAATAATAATAGATTCTACATTAGTGTTGTAATGAGGATTAAATGAGGTATTCAACAGGAAGCATAATAATGAGTGCTAACTGCTATTGCTGCTTTGCTGGCATTAGCCACTTGTCACATGTGGTTATTGAGCAGTTGAAATAACTTGTTCAAGTTGAGGTGTAGTGTAAGTCTAAGATACACACCAGTTTATTCTCTCAATTTTCAATGTTATTTTTCTGTTTGTTTCTATAGTTCATATGGGTGTAAAAGTACTCTCTAGACAGGTAGCATGTCCAGTGCTGTAGGTCACTAAATCCTATGCAGCGTATGGAGAATTGTGGCTTAAAGAGACTGGCTTCTTTTTTCTTTTTTTGAATTGGAGTCTCACTCTGTCGCCCAGACTGGAGTGCAGTGGCACGCTCCCGGCCACCACAGCCTTGACCTACCGGGCTCTGTTGATCCTTCCACCTCAGCCTTCCAAGTAGCTGGAACTACAGGCGCATGCTACCATGCCCGGCTAATTTTTTTTGATTTATTATAGAGACGAGGTTTCACTAAGTTTCCCAGGTGGGTCTCGGACTCCCAATGTACTGGGATTGCGTGCTTGAGCCGCTGCATCTGGCCTCTTTTTTTTTGAGTCAGAGTCTCACTGTATCACCCAGGCTGGAGTGCAGTGGCCCGCTCACGGCTACCCCAGTGTTGACCTGCTGGGCTCAGGTGATCCTTCCACCTCAACCTATTAAGTAGCTGGAACTACAGGCACACGCTACCAAAACTGGCTAATTTTTTGATATATTGTACAGATGAGGTCTTACCAAGTTGCCCCGGCTGGTCTCAAACACTGGGCTCAGGCAGTTCTGTTGCCTCAGCCTCCCGCAGTGCTGAGGTTACATACTTGAGCCACCAAACCTGGCTATTTTTTTTTGTTTTTGTTTTTTTTTGGTAGGAATTTTACCTGTCACCCAGTCTGGAGTGCAGTGGCACACTCATGGCCACCGCAGCCCCGACCTGCTGGGCTCAGGTGATCCTTCCACTTCAGCCTTCCAAGTAGCTGTTGCTACAGGCACATGCCACCTCATCCAGGCTATTTTTTGATTTATTGTAGAGATGAGTTCTTGCTAAATTGCCCAGGCTGGTCTTGAAGCCATGGACTCAGGCAGTCCTCTCACCTTGGTCTCCCAAAGTGCTGGGATTATAGGCATGAGCCACCACGCCTGGCCTGAAATCTTTTTTATTTCTAGTGTTAGAAGGGCACATTCACTGTTAATTCATAATTCTTATGTATCCCTCAGAACTTAATCACAGTGCTTTGTATATAGTAAGAGCACAATAAATATTCGTAGAGTAAATATTGTGCCAAGTTATCCTATAGCAGCGTTTTTTGGTGATAGAATTTAAGACAATGAGTGCTGGATTTTTGTACTGTAAGGTTGTATGTGTGTACATGTATACAAACAATTTTGTATATCTTGGGAGTTCTTTGACTTTTTTGAAGCCTGTCATGGGCTTACTGGTGTAAGAATTACTGCTTGTTGAAGTTAGAGTTGGATAAATGCTTCTGAGAAAGGTATACTAATTAAATTCTTTTCTTTTTTTAGTTTAAATATGGAAAAATTTCTTCCAAACATAATGGGAGTGTGAAAAAGGGTGTTATTTTTGCTACATACTCTTCCCTTATTGGTGAAAGTCAGTCTGGTGGTAAATATAAAACCAGGTTAAAACAACTTCTACATTGGTGCGGTGATGACTTTGATGGAGTGGTATCCTTTAAAACAAATGTTTTTATCTTTTTTAACAGTGCAAAAATTATATAAGGATAACCTTTGGGAAAACAGGAATCCTGAGATTAAATAAATTGTTGGAGTGAGAACTTTAATTATTACATGGAATGAAGCAGAGGGTTTGGAAAGTTGATTATATTTTTATCTGTCAGATAGGAGACCAGTATACTGCAATGTGATATGTTTCTTAACTTGTTCCTCACAGATAGTGTTTGATGAATGTCATAAAGCAAAAAACTTATGCCCTGTTGGTTCTTCAAAGCCAACTAAGACTGGTTTAGCAGTTTTAGAGCTTCAGAACAAATTGCCAAAAGCCAGAGTTGTTTATGCTAGTGCCACTGGTGAGTAGTTATTTATTTTAAAAGATATATGTAGGTGATTTTGTCAGCTATAATATACTTTATTTGGGGGTTTTTCAGGTGCTTCTGAACCACGCAACATGGCCTATATGAACCGTCTTGGAATATGGGGTGAGGGAACTCCATTTAGAGAATTCAGTGATTTTATTCAAGCCGTAGAACGGAGGTAATGCAGTTGACTGGATACACTGTTGTCAGTAGCAATCTATAATGTGTCATTGCTAAAGCCCCTTCACTGCATGTTAAAATTCCTATTTTATTGATAGTTACTGTATGTTTTAATTTTATTCAGAGGCGTTGGTGCCATGGAAATAGTTGCTATGGATATGAAGCTTAGAGGAATGTACATTGCTCGACAGCTGAGCTTTACTGGAGTGACCTTCAAAATTGAAGAAGTTCTTCTTTCTCAGAGTTATGTTAAAATGTATAACAAAGCAGTCAAACTGGTAAGAAATTTTTCTTGATTCCTAGTTTTTTTAATGTATCTAATAATGTATCTGTTAGTTAGTTTTGTTCATTGTGATGTCTGCCAGCCCGAGGAAATGTGTTTTTGCTATAAGACAACAAATCAACCACCAGATATTAGACTATTGAACCAGTATTCTTATTTTCCAGATTTTTCAAGTTTTCACTTTGTTTAGGTGATTTTTTTGTGAAAGCTGTTTCAGTTGCATAGTTCTTAATATTAGAATTTCCTGAAATGCCTACCCTGCATTAGATAATAAAGAAATTTGAGTATCTATTCACAGAAACAAAGAACTGAGTGCCACATGTTCTCACTCATAAGTGGACCCTGAACAGTTATCATAATACTACAAGAAAGGGATTAGCAGTAGTGGGAAACTGCCTGGGAGAGGGGAGCGTACTTCATCAATAGAATACCTGATCTCAAATCAGGTGAAGTGGGGATCAAAGTAAGGCCCAAACTTTACCTGTACAATTGCCATTCATATACCTAACCCTAAATTGTATCCTACATCTTTAAAATAAAAATTAAAAAAATAAAATGGGTGCCAGGCTCGGTGGCTCAGCCTGTAATCCTGCGCCTCGGGAGGCGGAGGTGAGCGAATTGCCTGAGCCCACGGGTTCGAGGCCCGCCTGGGCAACTTGGCAAGACCTCATCTCTACAATAAATCAAAAATCAGCCAGGCATGGTAGCGTGTGCCTGTAATTCCGGCTACTCAGAAGGCTGAAGTGGAAGGATTGCCGGAGCCCAGCAGTCGAGGCTGCGGTGGCCGGTAGCGGCCACTGCACTCCAGTCTGGGCAACAGAGTGAGACTCCAACTCAAATAAATAAATAAATAAATAAAATAAGGAATGAAAAAAATTTTGACAACTGAGGATCCAGCAAAACAATTGATTAGAGATTTCGAAGTTGCTGGAGATGCCTTATTATGCTAATTGTAAATGATTTTGAACTTAACATTTTTTTTTTTAATTGCTGAGTTGGAATCTTACTTGGTCGCCCAGACGGGGTGCAGTGGCTGCTCCCGGCCACCGCAGCCTCACCTGCTGGGCTCCAGGGGATCCTTCCGCCTCAGCCTTCCGAGTAGCTGGAATTACAGGCATGCGCTACCATGCCCGGCTGATTTTTTGATTTATTGTAGAACTGAGGTCTTGCTGCCCAGGCGGGTCTCGACCCCGCGGGCTCAGGCAATCCACTCACCTCAGCCTCCCAAAGGCGCAGGATTACAGGCTGAGCCACCGAGCCCGGCTTAACATTATTTTATTTTATTTTATTTTTTTGAGTTGGAGTCTCACTCCGTCACTCAGACTGGAGTGCAGTGACCGCTCCTGGCCACCGCAGCCTCGACCTGCTGGGCTCTGGCGATCCTTCCGCCTCAGCCTTCCAAGTAGCTAGAACTACAGGCACATGCTACCACGCCCAGCTAATTTTTTGATTTATTGTAGAGATGAGGTCTCCTGCCCAGGCAGGTCTCGAACCCACGGGCTCAGGCAGTTCACTCACCTCAACCTCCCAAAGGCGCGGGATTACAGGCTGAGCCACCGAGCCCGGCAACATTATTTTTATTGAATTGGTCATTTGCAAATAACTGCACTTAATAATGAAATATCTAAGATGTTGATTTTGTATGTTCAGTGGGTCATTGCCAGAGAGCGATTTCAGCAAGCTGCAGACCTGATTGATGCTGAGCAACGAATGAAGAAGTCCATGTGGGGTCAGTTCTGGTCCGCTCACCAGAGGTTTTTCAAATATTTGTGCATAGCATCCAAAGTTAAAAGAGTGGTGCAGCTAGCTCGAGAGGAAATCAAGAATGGAAAAGTAGGTTGGAGAACTCTTTAAAAATTAATTCTTTTTGGTTATGTTGTTTAGTCTTTATGGTTGTTCAGGTTTTCTACTTGTAAAATCTAGTCTTCCTAAATGATAGTTAGGAAGCTTTAATGTAATAAGACATTTGCATGTGGTTTTTTTGTTATTTTTTTTATTTTGTTTTTTGAGTTGGGGTTCAAACTGTCGCTCAGGCTGGAGTATAGTAGCATCATCACAGCTCAGTGTAGCCCCCGCCTCCTGGGCTCAGGTAATCCTTCTGCTTCATCCTCCCAAGTAGCAGGGAGTACATGAATGGACCACCTTGCCCAGTAAATTTTTGATTTGTTGTAAAGACAGCGTCTCACTACATTGTCCAGGCTGATCTGGAACTCCTGGACTCAAGCATCCTCTCACCTTGCCCGTCCTAAATGCTGGGATTATAGGCATGAGCCACCACACCTTGCCCTAAGGCAGTAAGACATTTTTATTTTTATTTTTGAGTTGTAGTCTCACTCTGTTGCTCAGGCTGGAGAGCGGTGGCATGCTTATGATCACCGCAGCTTCTACCTGCCTCAACCCTCCAAGGGGCTGTAACAGGCATGCGTCACCACCCATGGCTAGTTTTTAATTTATGGTAGAGATGAGGTCTTGCCATGTTGCTCAGGCTGGTCTCAAACCTGTGGACTCAGGCTATCTCTTGCCTCAGCCTTCTAATGTGTTGGAATTACAAGCATGAGCCACCACACTTAGCGACTGAGACTTTTACTTTTTTAATTCTTTAATATTAAAAAAAATTTTTTTGAGTTAGAGTCTCTCTCTGTTGCCCAGGCTAGAGTGCAGTGGCATGTAGCCTTTACCTGCTGGGCTCAGGTGATCCTTCCACCTCTGCCTTCCAAGTAGCTTGAACTACAGGCATGTCCACCATACCCAGCTAATTTTTTGATTTATTGTAGAGATAAGATCTCGCAAGTTGCCCAAGCTGGTCTCAAACCCATGGACTCAACAGTCCTCTCAACTTCGGCCTCCCAAAGTACTATGATTATAGCTGTGAGCCACTGCGCCCAGCCTAGTAAGACTTTTTAAGAATAGATTTTTTTTAATTATAAAAGCAATGCCTATTTAGAAAATTTAGAACTTAAAAAAGTATAAACAAAAAAAAATCACTGTAATTTGTTCATTTATAACTATGACCGCTGATAGCATGTGGGTGTGTATTGTCATAAAGTTGTTTTCTTTTTGGTAAATATTTATCTGCTAAAGCACAAAGGACTTTAAACTATACAAGGGCAGGGCTTCAGTCATGCTTGCTGCCATAATCCTACTTCCTACTTGAGGTTTTGACGCATAACATGTCTCAAAAATGTAGAATAAATAAGTGTATGCTTATGGGATCTTTCTTGTTTGAAATCTTTATTTATTTATTTATTTTTTTTTTTTTTTTTTTTTGAGTGGGAGTCTCACTCTGTCGCCCAGACTGGTGTGCAGTGGCTGCTCCCGGCCACCGCAGCCTCGACCTGCTGGGCTCTGGCGATCCTTCCGCCTCAGCCTTCCAAGTAGTCAGAACTATAGGCGCGCGCTACCACGCCCAGCTAATTTTTTTTTTTTTTTTTGAGTTGGAGTCTCACTCTGTTGCCCAGACTGGAGTGCAGTGGCCGCTCCTGGCAACCGCAGCCTCAACCTGCTGGACTCCGGCAATCCTTCCGCCTCAGCCTTCCGAGTAGCTGGAACTACAGGCGCGTGCTACCACGCCTGGCTAATTTTTTGATTTATTGTAGAGATGAGGTCTCGCCAAGTTGCCCAGGTGGGTCTCGAACCCTCAGGCTCAGGCAATCCACTCACCTCAACCCCTCAAGGCGCGGGATTACAGGCTGAGCCACCGAGCCCGGCTTGAAATCTTTATTAATTTTTTTTTTTTTTTACTAAATCTTTAAAGTGCCTTTATAAGAAACTATGAACATTATTTATAATTAATATTTCTTTTTTTCTGCAGTGTGTTGTAATTGGCCTACAGTCTACAGGAGAAGCTAGAACATTAGAAGCTTTGGAAGAGGGCGGAGGAGAATTAAATGATTTTGTTTCAACTGCCAAGTAATGGTTTTGGTTTTCTTTTTGAGTTTTTACTTAGATTAGCTCAAATGTTGGCATTTCGTGGAGACAAAACTTGATTTACCTGTATCATCTTTTAAAGTTTTCCTGATCTGAGTTTTTGGAATGTCCTTTTGTATAACTATAAAGTATATGGACTAACAAACAGAAAGCCTTGATTTTTGTCTTATACATCTTAGAAATCTGTGACAACTTGGTTTAGTTTCTGTTTCTGTGGTATTTTTGTTAACTTAAAATTATCATTGTTATCCAGAGGAGCAGTAACTGTAGTTTGCTCCAGTATAGCAAGGTCTCCTCTGAAAATTAGAAGTAAATGCAAGATCTTTGAAAACAGCTTTCAAAACTGTTGTAGGCATTGTTCTCAATTTGCCAACCAGCTAGTTCTATCTCTAACACTAAAATTCACAAAGTAATGGTTGCCACATTACTGTTGTGTGCCTTAGGGGATACATTCAAATGGTCTTTCTTTTTTTTTTTTGAGTTGGAGTCTTATTCTGTGGTCTAGGCTAGAGTGCAGTGGCACGCCCATGACCTCCGTAGCATTGACCTGCTGGGCTCAGACGATCCTTCCACCTTAGCCTTCCAAATAGCTAGAACTACAGGCACGCTCTACCTCTCCCAGCTAACTTTTCATTTATTGTAGAGATGAGGTCTCGTCAAGCTGCTCAGTCTGTTCTATTTTTTTTTTTTGAGTTATTGTAGAGATGAGGTCTCGTCAAGCTGCTCAGTCTGTTCTTTTTTTTTTTGAGTTGGAGTCTCACTCAGTTGCCCAGATTGGAGTGCAGTGGCCGCTCCCGGCCACTGCAGCCTCGCCTGCTGGGCTCCAGCAATCCTTCCATCTCAGCCTTCCGAATAGCCGGAATTACAGGCATACGCTACAATGCCCAGCTGATTTTTTATTTATTGTGGAGATGAGGTCTCGCTGCCCAGGTGGGTCTCGAACCCGCGGGCTCAGGCAATCCCCTCACCTCAGCCTCCCAAAGGTGCGGGATTACAGGCTGAGCCACCGAGCCCGGCTTCAGTCTGTTCTTAAACCCACGGACTCGGGCAGTCCACTCGCCTCTGCCTCCCAAAGTGTTGGGATTACAGGCTAAGCCACTGATCCTGGCCCAAATGCTCCTTTTAAAAGCAAAACATGACCCTCCTAATCTGTATTTTTCTATATCTAAGTGCCTAGAACTTCAGTATCCAGAATGGCAGCCACTTGTCATGTGACTGTTGCACAATTGAGTGACTAGTACAAAGTGATATGTGCTGTATGTTTTATGAACCAAGTTTCAAAGACTCCTTAAGAAAATATTTAAAAATACCATATTGATTACATGTTGATGTGATATATAAGCTAAATATTTTATCAAGTTTCACCAGGGTGTTTAGTTTTTTGAGTTGGAGTCTCACTTTGTCACCCAGACTGGCTACCTCAGCCTCCATCAGCTGGAGTCAGGTGGTCCTTCTACCTCAACCTCCCAAATAGCTGGAAATACAGGCATATGCAACCATGCCTGGCTGAGATTTTGATTTGTTGTAGAGATGAGATCTCACCAAGTTCAAACCAGTCTGGTTTTGAACCCCTGGGCTCAGACAATCCTCTTATCTCCGCCTCCCAAAGTTCTGGGATAACAGGCATGGGTCAACGTGCCTTGCACCACCAAGTTTTTTTTTTGCGACTAGAAAATGTAGAAATTGTTGATGTAGCTTGGCTTTAAATATTCAGTTGGACAGCCTTGGCCTAGACAGTTAAAAATCATTTGAGTTGTGTTATTATTTTGTAAAATTGAACAGGCTAGATTTTAGTATATATTGAGACTTTACATATAGTAAATTATCGTCAACTGCAACAGTGATTGTCACTGTTTTTATTCTGTAAACAGAGGAGTGTTGCAGTCACTCATTGAAAAACATTTCCCTGCTCCGGACCGGAAAAAACTTTATAGTTTGTTAGGGATCGATTTGACAGCTCCAAGTAACAACAGTTCACCAAGGGATAGTCCTTGCAAAGAAAATAAAGTAAAGAAGCGTAAAGGTGAGTACTTAAAATAAATAATCGATATTGAAAGTACCATACATTTGAGCATTATGAAGCAATTATATTTTGTGAATGAACTATCTTCCTTGAATTCACAAGTGGATGCATGTTTTCACTGTGACTTGTATAATTTTTTTTTCCTTTTTTTTTTTGAGTCAGAGTCTTACTCTGTTGCCCTCGCTAGAGGGCAGTGGCATGCTCACGGCCATTGCAGCCTCTACTTCGTGGGCTCAGGCAATCTTCCACCTAAGCCTTCCAAGTAGCTGGAACCACAGGTGCACACCACCACGCCTGGCTAAATTTTTAAAAGATTTATTGTGGAGACGAGGTCTTGCCACGTTTCCAAGACTGGTCTTGAACCCCTGGGCTCAGATAGTTCTCTCACCTCTGCCTCCCGAAGTCCTGGGATTTTAGGTGTGAGCCACTGCATCTGGTAGCTCTTGTAATTTTGAATGCACAAGTTAGTCCCCTGCTTTTTGTTGTTGTCTTGTTTTTATTTTTAAAATCTTTAATTGTTAAAAAAACAAAAATTAAGAAGGCCGGACTCGGTGGTTCAGCCTGTAATCCCAGCACTTTGGGAGGCCGAGGTGAGGGAATTGCCTGAGCCCACGGGTTTGAAACCAGCCCGGGCAACTTGGCGAGACCATGTCTCTACAATAAATAAAAAATTTGCCAGGCGTAGTAGCATGCGCCTGTAGTTCCAGCTACTTGGAAGGCTGAGGCGAACGGATTGCCAGAGTTCAGTAGGTCGACACTAGGGTGTCCGTGAGTGTGCCACTGCACTCTAACCAGGGCTACAGAGTGAGACTCCCAAATCAAAAAAAAATTTTAAAATTTTGTTTTACCGCCAACTCTACTTCATTGGGAAAAGAAATTAAAAATTCAAAAAATTTTTGTATAAGTGGGGTCTTGCACTTCTGCTCTTAAACCCAGGCAATCCTCCTGTCTGCCTCCCAGAGTACTGGGATTATAGGCATGAGCCTCCGGGCCAACTGCTCCCAGTTTTAAATTAGGACTTGAACTGGTGCTTAGCACTGCATTAAGTCTTTAGTCATACATTCTGTTGTTTAACTTATGTAGGTCCATATGAAATTAGGTCTTATTTTTCCAGTTTTTTTATTTTTGAGTTGAAATCTCATTCTGTTGCCCAGGTTAGAGTTCAGTGGCATACTCACAGCCTCCCTAGCATCAACCTGCTGGGCTCCGGCGATCTTTCTGTCTCAGCCTTCCAAGTAGCTGGAACTACAGGTGCACATTACTATGCCTAGCTAATTTTTGATTTATTGTAGAGACGAGGTCTTACCAAGTTGCCTAGGCTGGTCTCAAACCCGCGGGCTCAGGCGGTCTACTCGCCTCAGCCTCCCAAAGTGCTGGAATTACAGACTGAGCCACCAAGCCCAACCTATTTTACCAGTTTTTTTTAAAGGACATTAAACCACAGAAAAATTAAGAGGTTAAAGAATTTTTCTAGGTTCACACAGGTCATTAATGATGTGTTAAAACTGTTTGCTTTGGGCAGGTCCATGCAAATCTATCCCTAAAAGTCCTAAGGAGGTGAGAGACCAAAGAAAGAAACTGACACAGGCAGTTTCTTAGAAAGAAACATTTAATAGGGATTTAAGAACAAAAGCTATATCTGTGTCTTGGGCAGTGTTGAGACCAGATGGTGGATCCATGCATCATTTCTTCAGGCCCAGGGCTTAAGAGATGTATAGGGTGAGTGAAGTATGATAACAAAGTTTGTTTGACCTAAGGGCAGAATTTATGATAAGTACATGCTCTCATACAAAGAACAATAGATAATGGAAATCTTAGAGGTTTTCCCAGAACCAGGGTTAATCAAAAGTCAACAGGTAGCTTAGCATCCAACATGGAGTTGTTTTGGCCTCTTCAGGAACTAAAATCTAGGTCTTTTTGTTTTCAGTGTTGCCTTTTAATATATGTAGAACTGGGTGTTTTAATAGTGTTCTTTCATGAAACTTCTGTTTTTATTTAATTATTAGGAAATAATCACCCATTTTGTTAGTTTTATTTGCAAATGTGCATTTGCATTTAAGTGCTTTCTAAGCTGCTTGACTTGCAGAAGTAAACTTCTCAGGCTTTTATTCTCCAAAATGATGATACTAACTTAATATATCATAAAGATTAATTGCGATACTGTGTGTTATAAACCTAGTGAGTGTCTGTTACTTTAACCATACACATTCTAAGATACATGGTATTTCACGTTTTCAATATGCATGAAAATGGGTTTGCTATTATGATTTAACTGGCAATATTTTTTTATTTTATTTTATTTTTTGAGTTGGAGTCTCACTCTGTCGCCCAGACTGGAGTGGAGTGGCACGCTCTCGGCCACTGCAGCCTTTACCTGCTGGGCTCAAGCAATCCTTCTGCCTCAGCCTTCCAAGTAGTCAGAACTACAGGCGTGCGCTACCACGCCTGGCTAATTTTTTATTTTTTATTGTAGAGACAAGGTCTAACCATGTTGCCCAGGCTGGTTGCGTACCCGTGGGCTCAGGCAATCCTCTTGCCTCAGCCTCCCCAAGTGCTGGGATTATAGGCTTTAGCCACCGTACCTGGCCTATGGGAACTTTTTGATGTTCTTTTTAGTTTTGATTGGTTTGTTCTTTTTATTTTTTCTGAATGTTAAATAAGGTAATTCACATCAGTATATTGTTTACCTTTAATGATGATGTTTTACAAATTAGTTTTTCTAACATTCCATGTCTGTAAACTGTGTCAGGGATTCTGTTTTAATTCTTTTGTCACAAATTTGTTTTGAAATTTGTACCCTGGAAGGAAGTCTTGAGTTAGTACTTATGTATCTGATTTCTTCTTGAGAATACTTGTGGATAACTTGATTTCTTATGGTGTCCAAAAGGTTAGTGTTTATTTATGAATTTTATTTGTCTTTGACTTAACTAAATGATTTTCCTCTCTACTTTTCATTTGGATTTATTCACAAACTAAAATGGATCTCGAGAAACTTTGTATTTGGGCTGACTCTCTTCTTTGGTGTTATGGGTAGGTGAAGAAATAACGCGAGAAGCCAAAAAAGCACGAAAAGTAGGTGGCCTTACTGGTAGCAGTTCTGATGACAGTGAAAGTGAATCTGATGCCTCTGATAATGAAGAAAGTGACTATGAGAGCTCTAAAAACATGAGTTCTGGAGACGATGATGATTTCAACCCATTTAGAGATGAGTCTAGTGAAGATGATGAAGATGGTAAGTTCATCGGTATATTAAATGTAAACTAAAGTGGGTAGTTAATGATGTACTTGAGGCCAGGCTCGGTGGCTAGGCCTGTAATCCCAGTGCTTTGGGAGGCCGAGGTGAGTGAATTGCCTGAGCCTGTGGGTTCGAGACCCATCTGGACAACTTGGCGAGACCTCATCTCTACAATAAATAAAAAATTAACCAGGTGTGGTAGCATGCGCCTGAAGTTCCAGCTACTTGGAAGGCTGAGGCGGAAGGATCGCCAGAGCCCAGCAGGTCTAGGCTGCAGTGGCCGGGAGCAGCCACTGCACTCCAGCCTGGGTGACAGTGAGACTCGGACTCAAAAAATAAATAAATAAGTAAATAATGTGCTTGAAATGATAAATGGGGTGTTAAACCTTTCTTTCTGTACAGTATAAATGACCACACAGATTGTAATCTTTGCTTGGTGGAGAGCTCCAGGCTTGTCTGTCTTCTCTTGTCTTGTCTCATATATTTGTACTGGACCAGTGTAGCTGATGATGAGTTACAAGTTTTCAGTTCACAGTGCAAAAAAATTAAAGTGTTGTTTCCTTTGAAGAATCTGTACTTGTTTAACAAATCATTTAACATATGTCTTTCCTTATCACTCAGATCCCTGGTTAATCAGAAAAGACCACAAGAAAAACAAAGAGAAAAAAAAGAAGAAAAGTATAGATCCAGATTCTATTCAAAGTGCCTTATTAGCATCAGGTCTTGGATCAAAACGACCTAGTTTTTCGTCTACACCGGTTATCTCACCTGCTCCTAATAGTGTACCAGGTATCCTTGTAGAAATTAGCTTTTTCTTTGAAATACACTTTCAAATAAAACAAATATGTGAAGTTTGTACTGATTTTTAACAAATGTTTTTAACCTAGCTAACAGTAACACCAACAGTAACAATAGCCTTATAACAAGTCAGGATGCTGTGGAAAGGGCCCAGCAGATGAAGAAAGACCTACTTGATAAGCTAGAAAAATTAGCTGAAGACCTCCCTCCTAACACCTTGGATGAACTTATTGATGAACTTGGTGGCCCTGAGAATGTTGCTGAGGTAAATATGACTTGATTAGGCCTGTGTCTCTTCTTGGTAACATTTTTACCACTTTTAATTTGTGCAGAACGAGTGGTGTAAGAGCGTCATCACATAACAGTCTCATCAAATTCTTGTTCTAGTTGTCATTCTATACCTGCCCCCTGTATCTGAGCATCTGTCCTGAGCTAGTGGTCTGTTCTGCACTCAGCACGCAGCTTTTGTGCTCATGGCTGCATGTCAGCTTTTTTCAGGGACGATGTTGAAGTGTTCTATATTCCCTGGTGTCTGGGGCAGTACGGCTTCTGTTTCTATCTCCCAAATGTGTTTAAGAAAGGAGCTCTGAGCTCCATGCACCACTGTCAGATACCTTCGTTATAATGACGCTGTTTGGCTTCTCAGATGACTGGCCGCAAGGGGCGGGTTGTGAGCAATGATGATGGAAGCATATCTTACGAGTCAAGATCTGAACTTGATGTGCCTGTGGAAATACTGAATATTACAGAAAAACAAAGGTTTATGGATGGAGATAAGGTATGTTTTTCTGGGATGCTTTTTGGTGAAAAGCACAGTGCCCATACGATTCACATTAAGGTTTAGAGGGCTTGGTTTTTTGTTTTTCTGTGGGGGTTTTTTTTTTGTTTTTTTTTGTTTTTTTTTTTTGGAGTTAGGGTCTCACTGCCATTCATGCTATAATGCAGTGGCACAATCACCATTCACGGTAGCCTCAACCTCCTGGGCTCAAGTGATCCTCGACCTCAGCCCCCTAGGAGTACAAGTATATGCTACAGCATCCAGATAATGTTTTGATATTTATTATTTATTTTTTCTCAACACCCAAAGAGGTTGATGTTTTGATTTTTTGTTGTTGCTATTGTTGAATTGGAGTCTCACTCTGTCACCCAGGCTAGAGTGCCGTGGCACACTCCTGGCCACCATAACCTTGACCTGCTGGGCTCCGGTGATCTTCCACCTCAGCCTTCCAAGTAGCCAGAACTACAGGTGTGTGCTACCACGCCCAGCTAATTTTTTTTGATTTATTGTAGAGACAAGGTCTTGACAAGTTGCCTGGACGGGTCTCGAACCCACAGGCTCAGACAATCCACTTGCTTTGGCCTTCCAAAGTGCTGGGATCACAGGCTCAGCCACCAAGCCCGGCTGATGTTTTGATTTTGTATAGAGAGAATGTCTCACTATGTTGCCCCAGGCTGGGCTTGAACTACTGGGCTCAGGTTTTTTCCTTTTAATATAAATCCTGTCTATTGAGTGTTGTCATTCTGTGTTTTTAGTAATTCCATGTTCACTGGATATTTTATAAATTTTTATTATAATAAATTGAATGTAATGAATGTTGTATGTTATGCATAAACTTAGACATGACTCTTGATAGTTTTGGAGATCTTTGAAGTCTTTAACCAGAATATAAAAATACTGTGTTCTCTTAGTGTCATAATAACATCTAATGTCACCCTAGTTTCGTTCTAATTTTGAGTGTAGAGTGATATTTCAGTGTGTCCAGCTTAGTATATCCTTTGCTGTTTCTTTTATTCCTATAGTAAGATTTTATTACATGTTATAGTAAGAAGATTTAATGTGAGTGACTTATAGATTGAACTTCCATATTTGAGCACTATCCAGAGAGTTTCTATAGACTCTTAGTGTTAAATGAATTTCATCAAACTTAAGGTTTTCAGAGCCATTCTTTTCCATCTAGTTGGAAAAACTGTAAGCATTAGCGATGAGATTGCTAAAAAATAGGTAACATCCCTTCAAAATGACTCCTCATACAGCTCATTTCTTAATTTAAAAAAGTAGAATAATACCTATAGTCCCAGCACTCTGGGAGTTGGAGACGAGAGGATTGCCTGAACCCAGGGGTTCAAGATCATTCTGGGTAACTTGGTGAGACCTTGTCTCTACAATAAATCAAAAAATTAGTTGTGTGTAGTGGTGTATGCCTATAGTTCCAGCTACTTGGAAGGCTGAAGTGGGAGGATTGATTGCCTGAGCCTGGCAGGTCAAGGCTGTGGTGGCTGTGGGTGTGCCACTGCACTCCAGTCTAGGTAACAGAGTGAGACTCTGACTCAAAAAAAAGTGAAGCCGGGCTTGGTGGCTCAGCCTGTAATCCCGCGCCTTTGGGAGGCTGAGATGAGTGGATTGCCTGAGCCTGCGGGTTCGAGACCTGCTTGGGCAACTTGGCAAGACCTCATCTCTGCAATAAATCAAAAAAATTAGGCGGGCGTGGTATCACGCGCCTGTAGTTCCAGTTACTTGGAAAGATCGCTAGAGCCCAGCAGGCAGCAGGTCGAGGCTGCGGTGGCCGAGAGCGGCCACTGCACTCCAGTCTGGGCGACAGAGTGAGACTCCAACTCAAAAAAAAAAAAAAGTGTGTGTGTGTGTGTTTTGTGTATGAAGACTCCAACTCAAAAAAAAAAGTGTGTGTGTGTGTGTGTGTGTATGTGTTGCGTATGAATGCTACCAGGCTTGATGGTATTCACCTGTAGTCCTGGCTACTTGGAAGGTTGAGGCTGGAAGAATCACATAAGACTGGGGGACTTGGCATCCAGACTGGACAACATAATGAGACCCTGTCTCTAAAAACAACACAAAAATTAAAAAAAATATATACACTCACGGCTAATGTTGTATATTTTAATGATTAGGTAGAGGTATTACTTATTTAATGTAATTGGTTAATGAATCTAGGCCTATATGCATTAGGAATTACATTAAAATTAGATTTGGCTATTAAATGACAAAAAAAAAACAAAATCTATTAGATGAGATAGATGTTTATTTCTCTTATGTACACATTTTGGGTAAGTAGAGCAGGACTGGTGTGGCCCCTTGAAGACCAGGTGTCTTCTGTATTGTTCATTTAATTATATGGGTCTCCCTTTACAACTTACTTCTGTGTTCTAACATAGCTGATTCATATCCAGTCAGGATCTTTACATTTCAACCAGCAGAGAAGAGAAAGGGGAGAAGGACAAGCCTCCTACTTTTTTTTTTGAGTTGGAGTCTCACTCCATCACCCAGACTGGAGTGCAGTGGCCGCTCCCGGCCACCGCAGCCTCGACCACAGGACTCTGGCGATCCTTCCGCCTCAGCCTGCCAAGTAGCTGGAATTACAGGCACACGCTACCCCGGCCTGGCTAATTTTTTTGGTTTATTGTAGAGATGAGGTCTCGCCAAGTTGCCCAGGCGGGTCTTGAACCCGCGGGCTCAGGCAATTCACTCACCTGCCCCCTACTTTTAAGGGCATTTCCTGAACATTATACATAAAACCTATATCATAGTGGCTGGATCATGCCCACACTTAGTTATAAGGGGAGACAGGGAAATAAAATCTTGATTCTGGACTGCCATGTACCCTGCTTAAACTAGATGACCTCTTATTGAAGGAGGAGAAAGTAAGTATTGCTGAACCACCAACAGTTCAGTGAAGAGTTTTTTTTTTAAGGTACTGCCTTACTTGTTCTTGCACAAAGGTGATTTTGTTTTTCTTAAATTTGCTACAGAATATTGCTATCATCTCAGAAGCTGCCAGCTCAGGTATTTCATTACAAGCAGATCGGAGAGCTAAAAATCAAAGACGAAGAGTTCATATGACTTTGGAATTACCTTGGAGTGCTGACAGAGCAATTCAGCAATTTGGTAAATTCCTACACTGGATATTTCACTTAATGAATAGCTAGGAATCAATGGAAAAGTGTTTGCATATCAAATCCTATGTTTGGGGCAGCCCCTTCAGGTCCCCTCCCGTTGTGGGAGCTTTTATGTCCTCTCAGTAAATCCTGCTTTCTCACCTAAAAAACAATACAAAAAAAACCTATGTTTGGTCCAGATGTGGTAACTCACTCCTGTAATCCCAGCACTTTGGGAGGCTGAGGCGGATCATTTGAGGCCAAGAGTTTGAGGGTGTAATCCCAGCACTTTGGGAGACTGAGGAGGATCATTTGAGGCCAGGAGTTTGAGAGTGTAGTGAGCTATGATAGTGCCACTGTCATGTAGCCTGGGAAGCAGGGTAAAACCCTGTCTCTTACAACAAACAAAAATACCCCTATGTTTAATGTCAGACATCTTATAACTCTATCTTGGATTTTGCATTTAAGGAATGTTGTATATAGTGCATTGTAATTTACTTTTTACTGGCTTTAAAATCTGTAAAAGATCTGTGGTAGGATTTTGTAGGGCTCTTGGCATTATATCAAAGAGGAGGGCTCCTTGTGAGTGGCCTTCTTCAAGAACTTTTGGGTATTTGGAGTTCATCTCAGAGCAGCTGCTACTTCCATGTCCTTTTCAAACCTCTGTAGCTTCACTGAAGGCACATAGCCTTTTCTTTTCTTTTCATCTTAATGTTCCTGTGACTAGTGAAAGACAACAATTTTGGGAGATTCCAGATTGTCAGTTTGTAAGCAACTTGAGGTTAATCAAAATTGGGGTGACAGTGATAATATTTTTGTCACTGAACAGTTTTATGACAGGTTCTGTGCCTTTGTGAAGGGGGAGCATTACTTTAAATATGGATGTCATTTAAGTCAGTCTTCTCAATTTCCTGTTGGAGAGTTATGGTAAATGTTACATTATTTTTAATTTTTCTTGTTTAGGGGTTTCTCAACACTGGTTTAGTGTTAAATGCTAGGAATAGATTTCAGAATATTCTGTCTTGATCTAGTGAACACAATCAGTGATGTTTAAAAAAATGTCATTACAGGACGAACTCATAGATCAAACCAAGTTACAGCTCCCGAATATGTCTTTCTGATTTCTGAATTGGCAGGAGAACAAAGATTTGCATCTATTGTTGCTAAAAGACTAGAGAGTTTGGTAAGTTTTTGAGTTGTGTAGATGTGTGTAAATGATGATCTGTGTTACCTGTCTTCTAGTACAGGGTTAAACCGTGCTTTAATTGAAATGTTTATGTTTTGATAGGGGGCGCTTACACATGGTGATAGAAGAGCAACAGAATCTAGGGATCTAAGCAGGTTCAACTTTGACAATAAGGTACATTTCAGCTTTCAGTAACTGAGAACTTGTGGTGGTGTATGGGTCTGTAGTGAGCCAAAAGGGAAAGTGGTCACCATGTAAAGCTGACAACTACCTCTCTTTATGGTTTTAAAATCATAACTTCTCGTGAGACTTAGGATTTCACATACATTAGATCATTGGCAGTCGACTTGGCAATATGGTCATCTTTTTATTTCTGTTGAGAAATAGGAATATAATAAACACTTGAGAATGAATTATGTATCAGTTCCCAGATGTAAAGGAATTATTAATTTTTCAAATGCAAAGGTATGATCTAGGCAGTATACAATACATATAAAGATAGTTAAGGACTGTGTTTGAACCTTTGGTACAATAGTAATTTTTATAACATTCAGATGGTCGTGTGTTAGAAGGTTATCTAAATGCTGCAACTGATTAAAATATTTTTGGTTTTTATTGCAGTATGGAAGAAATGCTTTAGAAATTGTCATGAAATCTATTGTAAACTTGGATTCTCCTATGGTTTCACCACCTCCAGACTATCCTGGAGAATTCTTCAAAGGTAATTTTAAAAAATAATCATAGCCGGGCTTGGTGGCTCGGCCTGTAATTCCAGCACTCTGGGAGGCCGAGGTGAGAGGATTGCCTGAGCCCATGGGTTCGAGACCCACCCAGGCAACTTGGCGAGACCTTGTCTCTACAATAAATCAAAAATTAGCCGGGCGTGGTAGCACGCACCTGTAGTTCCAGCTTCTTGGAAGGCTGAGGCGGAAGGATCGCCAGAGCCCAGCAGGTCGAGGCTGTGGTGGCCAGGAGTGTGCCACTGCCCTCCAACCTGGGTGACAGAGTGAGGCTCCAACTCAAAAAAAATAAAAAAGTAATCTTAATAGTGGACATTGATTACTGACAAGGATATATTTGACACTTTTTCTTAGCATTTGCTGTTGTTTTTTCCTTCGGACATAAATTGTACAACACTAAGAAATTAAAGGTTACTAAAACACATAAATGTTATATAGTTGTATTACTTTGCCAAATAGATTTTAAAATTTAAATTTAGCCAGGTGCGGTGGCTCAACCCTGTAATTCTAGCACTCTGGGAGGCCAAGGCTGGGCAACTTGGTGAGACCTTGTCTCTAGAATATATCACCAAAAAAAATTAGCCGGGTGTGGTAGCATACACCTATAGTTCTGGCTACTTGAAAGGCTGAGGCGGAAGGATCGCCTGAGCCCAGCAGGTCGACACTGGAGTGGCCGTGAGTGTGCCAATGCCCTCCAGCCTGGGTGACAGAGTAAGACTCTGACTCAAAAAAAAAAAAAGTTAATTTAAAAGTTAAATAAGTACCTAGATAAATAACTTGTGAAGGTTGATGGTAGTGTGTGGATAAAACAAAATGGGCCATGCATTTACAGTTGTTAAAAATGGACAGTGGGTACATGTGACTCATAAAATGTTTTTTTCTTCTGTGTTTGTAGCTTTCCATAATTAAAAAAACTTCAAGTAGTATTATAGAAATTTTTAGACTCATATTGCAAATCCATAGTGTAGATTATGGCCCACCCCATAAGTGTGAGTACTCTAGATGATTTTGAAAGTCTAAGAAACTGTGAAAATATTTTGAAAAAAAAAAGTAAATGTAAGAAAGATACTTGAATCATTGTCATTATGGAGTTAGCATTTTTCTCTAGAAAGTCCTTTAGTGTGTCAGCACACAATAATATGTGATCATAGCAGTCCGTATTGACATTCTAGTCCGGGATGCTTATGATCACTGAAAGCTTTTGACAAACAACAACCTTATGTCCTTATTGACACAATTATTTAAACATCTAGTATTTTACTGCTTGCATAAAATTGTTTCAGTTCCATGGGTGACAACTGCATAGGTGAAGATTTCCACAGTACAGAACTACTGCTGGAAAGATAAGCTATTTTTTTTTTTTTCCTTTTTTTTTTGAGTTGGAGTCTCACTATGTCGCCCAGACTGGAGAGCAAGTGGCCGCTCCCGGCCACTGCAGCCTCAACCTGCTGGGCTCTGGCGATCCTTCCGCCTCAGCCTTCCAAGTAGCTGGAACTACAGGCGTGTGTTACCACGCCTGGCTGATTTTTGATTTATTGTAGAGATGAGGTCTCACCAAATTGCCCAGGCGGGTCTCAAACCCGTGGGCTCAGACAATTCGCTCACCCCGGCCTCCCAAAGCGCTGGGATTACAGGCTGAGCCACTGAGCCCGACTAGATAAGCTATTTTAGTGAAGTGATAGAATATGCTGTGAACTTTGAGCACTGTAGGATTTTGGATTGGCGAAAGATCTTTGGTGACTGTGTATCCCGTTTAATTCATGAAATTGGAACTATAGAAGATATATATTATATATGTCAGAACTTAACCTAATTTGATTAGTTATGTCAGAACTTAATCTAGTTTGATTAGCAACTCCATTAGTCATTGGATTGTACGGTTTTTAAATAAAGTTATTTTCTTACAGATGTTCGGCAAGGACTGATAGGAGTTGGTCTCATAAATGTAGAAGATCGCTCGGGAATTCTTACTCTTGATAAAGGTAGAGCTGTTAACTTTGTATGTGTATATAAGTGTCATTATAATATTAGGATCCATTCTGTTATATACAAAGGGATCCAAAAAGCTGGAATTATTTTTTTGGCGGGTGGGCCCCTTGTAGTATAGGCTTTCCCTGCTAGGTGAGTTTTCTAGGAACCCATCGGTGTCAGTGTACCAGTTAGTGCTGTTGTGAGAGACTGCATTCGGCTTCAGTGAATTTGGTTTTGGAGATTTTTAAAACAAGTTTCCCCATTTCATGTTGGCTGATTTAAAAGTGCACCTATCCACAACTTGCTGAGTATTCAGCAGTTTTTGACCAAAAATGACATAAACCCCCATGTCCCATCCTCCCTTCACTTAATCTCCACCCAGATGACTTGTTTCCTCGAATGAAAAAAGCCCTCAAAGGGGGAAACGTTTTGCCAATGTGGAATAGGTGAAACAAAAAACAGCAGAAGCACTAAAAGGCATCAGAATTGACAAGTTCAAAATTGACAAGTTCAAAAATTGACAAGTTCAAAAATTGACAAGTTCAAAAATCAGAATTGAGCCGTGGAAAAAGTGTCTCCATAGGTGTATGGCATCAAATAGAGAGTACTTTAAAGGTGACTGAAGCCGGGCTCGGTGGCTCAGCCTGTAATCCCGTGCCTTTGGGAGGCTGTGGTGAGTGGATTGCCTGAGCCCGCGGGTTCGAGACCCGCCTGGACAGCGAGACCTCATCCCTACAATAAATCAAAAAATCAGCCGGGCATGGTAGCTCATACCTGTAATTCCGGCTACTCGGAAGGCTGAGGCGGAAGGATCACCGGAGCCCAGCAGGTCAAGGCTGCAGTGGCCGGGAGCGGCCATTGCACTCCAGTCTGGGCGACAGAGTGAGACTCCAACTCAAAAATAAAAAATAAATAAAGGTGACTGAAGTTTAAACACGTAAGGATAAATACACAATTTTTTATAAATTCTTTTTAAAGGGGTCCCCCCCATATATACTTTTATAGCTGAGAGCATCAAGTCAGTACTTAGTCTATCATAAGTGAGCATTCTAGGCTGTTTTGGGTACTATGGGTATCCATAAGAGATTAAACCTCTGTTCTGTTCATGGAGAAGCAATTTTCAGCACTATGCAAATTTGATCAGCTGTCAAGCTTTTCAAAATTGCCCAAGCCTGAGGTAGAGCCTCAGGCATTGGTAGTTTTCCAAAGCCACCAAGCATTCTAATTGTATAGCCACAATTGAGATTCACTAATTTATATAGCACTTGTGATTTTATGAATTAAGAGTTAGTGTTAAAGAACCAACATTCTAGCCGGGCTTAGTGGCTCAGCCTGTAATCCTGCACCTTTGGGAGGCTGAGGTGAGTGGATTGCCTGAGCCCATGGGTTCGAGACCCGCCTGGGCAACTTGGTGAGAACTCATCTCTACAATAAATCAAAAATCAGCCGGGCGTGGTAGCGCGCACCTGTAATTCTGGCTACTCGGAAGGCTGAGGCGAAAGGATCGTCGGAACCCAGCAGGTCGAGGCTGCAGTGGCCAGGAGTGGCCACTGCACTCCAGTCTGCGTGAGGGAGTGAAACTCCAACTCAAAAAAAAAAGTTTTTAATTCGAAAATTTTTTTTGAGTATATAATGTAGTGATACTGATTGCTAGAGGTAGAAATGGGCAGATTATCAATGTGTTGTTGGGACAGAACTAGAGCTGGGAGGGAAGACTTCAGAACAAAGAGTAGGACTTGAAGTAGGCCTAGATGCATAGCAATTTTTAGATTATCATTTAAGTGTATAAACGCATTCATTTCTTGTCATTGCAGATTACAACAACATAGGAAAATTCTTAAATAGAATTTTGGGCATGGAGGTGCATCAGCAGAATGCATTATTTCAGTATTTTGCAGATACACTTACTGCAGTTGTTCAAAATGCCAAAAAAAATGGAAGATATGATATGGGTATTTTAGGTAAGTGGGAAAGTTTTTTTTTTCCTAACACCCTAGGGAAATTGAACATTTGGGAAATTTTTAAAATATCAAGTGTATACCTGATAAAAATGTACTTTTTTCTGGGCACAGTAGCTCACACCTGTAATCCCAATACTTTGGGAGGCCAAGATGGGAGGATTGCTTGACCCCAGGAGTTTGAGACCTGCCTGGTCAACATAGCAAGACTTCGTCTATAAAGAAATTTTTTTAAAAAAATTACCTGGGTGTGGTAGTGCAGGCAGCTGTAGTCTCAGGTACTCAGGGGCCTGAGGTGGAAGGATTGCCTAAGCCTGGATGGTCAAGGCCATGTTGAGCTGTGACCATGCCATTGTACTCCAGCCTGGGCGACAGAGTGAGACTATGGTTCAAAAACAAAAGTTCTATTGTATGTTGCTTTTTCTTGTTCAAGATCTTGGTTCTGGAGATGAAAAGGTCAGGAAAAGTGATGTTAAGAAGTTTCTGACTCCAGGATATTCAACCTCTGGCCACGTAGAATTATACACAGTAAGTTTGGAAAATGTACATGTTGAAGCTTAGTTCTCCTGTGAGAGGCATTTACATAGGTGAGCTTAAATCTTGTTTCTTTTACAGATTAGCGTAGAAAGGGGAATGTCATGGGAGGAAGCTACCAAGATTTGGGCTGAGCTGACAGGACCAGACGATGGCTTTTACTTGTCATTGCAAGTACGACTTTTCCTTTAAATGTTAACTGTTCATATGTAATGGTTTTTAATTGCCAGCACTGTAATTGTTGCTTCACTTTGCCAATTTTCCACTTGTGTATAGCTCTATTTTGGTAATTTATTATTATGTTTGTGGGTTTGTCTATGTGTATTTTTACTTTATATATTTTGAGGGATGTTATTAGTTGTAAGTTTAGAATTGTTACATTTTCTTAGTAAGTCGAACTTTTTTCACAATTTAATGACTTTAGTCTTAGTAATGCTCTTTGTCTTAAAAATTCATATTTTAAGGCCGGGCTCGATGGTTCAGCCTGTAATCCCAGCACTTTGGGAGGCCAAGGCAAGTGGATTGCCTGAGCCCATGGGTTCGAAACCTGCCTAGGCAACTTGGCGAGACCTCGTCTCTACAATAAATAAAAAACTAGCCAGGTGTGGTAGTGCGCGCCTGTAGTTCCAGTTACCTGGAAGGCTGAGTGGAAAGATCGCTGGAGCCCAGCAGGTTGAGGCTGTGGTGGCCGGGAGCATGCCACTGCACTCCAGTCTGGGCGACAGAGTGAAACTCCAACTCAAAAAAAAAAAAAAAAAAATTCATATTTTAGTTAATATTATCATTGCATTGTTTTAGTTATTATTTATTTGCCTGTGGACAGAACTAAGACGAGAAAATTGTGTGTGTATATATTATATATGCACACACATATGCATATGAACATACACGTGCATGCATGTATGCATACATACATTCATATATGGCACAATATCTTGAGTTCATATTGAAATGTCTTATTCAAATCCAAGACCACACAATTGTTTTTGTGAATCAGTCTTACTCTGTCGCCCAGGCTGGAGTACAGTGGCTTGCTCGTGGCCACTGCAGCCTCGACCAACTGTCAGGTGATTCTGTCAAAAAATTAGTCGGACGTGGTGGCGCACGCCTGTACTTCTAGCTACTTGGAAGACTGAGGTGAAGGGATCGCCTGAGCCCAGCATGTTGAAGCTGTGGCGGCTGTGAGCACAGAGTGACACTCCAGCTCAAAAAAAGCCAAAATATTTTCTGAATTACATTTTTATTTGAAATGTTCTTAGTATTCTTTTTTTTAGTGTTTCTCCTTTACCAGGACTCTTGTTATACATTTATTAGATTTTCTTTCCATATCTGTTTTGTTCTGTATGAGACAAAGTCTCTCTGTGTTGCCTAGACTGGTGTGCAGTGGTGTGACCATGGCTTATAGCATCTTTAAACTCCTGTTCCCAAGGGATTCTTCTGAACATCCCAAATAGCTGAGACTACATGTGCACGCCACCACGCCAAGTTCATTTCTGTATTTTTTATTTGGTAGAGATGAGGTCTCTACCAACTCGGCCAGGCATGAGCCACCATACCCAGCCATTTTTTTAAATAGTTGTTTTCTCTTGAATTATTTTTATCTTTTTTCTAACTGCTTTATGAAATATAATTTGTATATTATACAATTCATCCACTTAAGCATACAGTTCATTGAGTTTTGGTGTATATTACATTTTTAGGTTTCTTTCTTTTTTTTATTTTTTATTTTGTCAGAATCTCACTCTGTTGCCCAGGCTGGAGTGCAGTGGCACGCTCACAGCCACTGCAGCCTCGACCTGCTGGGTTCAGGCGATCCTTCCACCTCAGCCTTCCAAGTAGCTAGAACTACAGGTGTGCCCCACCATGGCCGGCTAATATTTTTTTTTGGATTGGAATCTCATTCTGTTGCCTAGGCTGGAGTGCAGTGGCATGCTTATAGCTACTCCTCCACCTGCTGGGCTCAGGTGATCCATCCGCCTCAGCCTTCCAAGTAGCTAGAACTACAGATGCGCTACCACGCTTGGCTTATTTTTTTTATTTGTTGTAGATATGAGATCTCGCCAAGTTGCCCAGGCTGGTCTTGAACCTCTAGGCTCAGACAGTCCTCTCGCTTCAGCCTCCCAAAATGCTGGTATTACAGGCTTGAGCCATCGCATCCAGCCCTTAATCATTTCCTTAATTGGTGAACATCTACATTTATTTATATGGGAAAAAAATCATCTTGTAATGTTTTTTTAAAAAAAGTAAATCAGCTTATAATCTTTTTAAAAAGACTAAAGCTCATACTTTATTCAGGTTTTCTTAGTTTTTACCTAATGTTCTTTTTCTGACCCGGGATTTCATCTGCTGTATCTCATTGCATTTCTGTCTCATTAGACTTCTTTTGACTTTAGTAGTGTCTCACTCAGGCTGGGCACGGTGGTTCACACCTATAATCCCAGCACCTTGGGAGGCTGAGGTGAGAGAATTGCCAGAGCCCATGGGTTTTCGAGACCAGCCTGGGCAACTTGGCAAGACCTCATCTCTACAATAAATCAAAATATTAGTTGAATGTGGTGGTATGTGCCTGTAGTTCTAGCTACTTGGAAGACTGAGGTGAAAGGATTGTCTTAGCCAAGCAGGTTGAGGCTGCAGTGGTCGTGAGTGTGCTACTGCACTCCAGCCTGGGTGACAGAATGAGACTCCAACTCAAAAAAAAAAAAAAAAAGTGTCTCACACTTTTTTTTTTTTTTTTAATTTTAGATTCAAGGGGTACATGTGCAGATTTGTTACATGGGTATTTTGAGTGTTGGTGAGGTTTGGGCTTCTTTTTTGTTGTTGTTGCAGGGGGCTTCCTTTGAGTTCATCACCCAAATGGTGAGCATGGTACCCAATAGGTTGTTTTTTCAACCCTTGCCACCCTCTCCAGGAACCTCCAGTGTCTGTTGTTTTTATTTTTATGCCCATGTGTACCCAGCATTTAGCTTCTCTCTATATATATTTTGAGTTGGAGTCTCACTCTCGCCCAGGCTAGAGTGCAGTGGTATGATCATGGTCACCACCACCTGTGCTGAGGTGATTCTTCCACCTCAGCATCCCAAGTAAACTGGGACTGCAGGCACGTGCCACCATGCCTGGCTAAGTTTTGGATTTTTTTGTAGACGCAAGGTTTTGCCAAGTTGCTCAGGCTGGTCTTGAACTCTTGTGCTTAAGGATTCCACCTGCCTCAGGCTTCCAAAGTGCTGGGATTACAGGTATAAGCTACTGCGCCCAACTAGCTCCCACACTTTAAACATTTTTAAGTGTACAGTTCAGTGGTATTAATTACATTCACATTGTTGTATAGTCACCACCACTACCTGTTTTCCAGTCTTTTACATCAGAAACTGTAACCATCAAGCTGTAACTCTCCATTCCCCCTCCACTAGCCCCTGGTCACCTCTTGTCTACTCTTGGTTTCTCTGAATTTGCCTGTATAGGTAACCTCATATAGGTGAAATTATACTGTATTTGTTCCTTTTTCACCGAGCTTAATGTTCTTCAGGTTCATTCATATTATAGTATATATCAGAAATGTTACTTCATTTTTTGTTTAAAAGGACTGAATAATACTTGATTGGTTGTATGTACATTCTGCTTTATATTCACAAATATTTATGTAAGTAACTATATAAAGAAGACCATGAGTAGTGATACCACAGGCAGGGTGAGGCTATCAGTGAGCTGTCTAGAGCAGGAGTCTCTAAAATTTTTCTGGAAAGGGTCATACAGTCCATATGTTAGGTTTTGTAGGCCATATATGGTCCTTGTTGCAGGTCCTTTTCTGTTTTTCTTCCTTTCTCCTTTCTTCCCTATCTTTTTTCCTTCCCTCCATCTGTACTTAAGATTAGGAGCCTTAGGCTAGATCTGCTCTACAGGCCTATCTTGCTGGTCCCTGCTTTAGAGCAAAACCCTCAAATGATCTGACTCCTAGATCCTAAATTCTGAAATACTTATCACACTATAGAGTCATTCACATGTTGTTAAGAAGCAATATGGAGAAACTCCTTTTATACTTTACTTAATTCCCCCATTGGTAACCTTTTGCAAAATTACAGTGTAATGTCACAACTGGGATATTGACATTGGTACAATTCACCTATTGTATACACCTATCCCTCTTAGACACAGTTTTGATTGGTCCACGTTAAGTTGTTCATTATTGTTTGTTTTTTGAGAAAGGGTCTCCTATGTTGCCTCACCTGGTCTTGAACTCCTGGGCTCAAGCATTCCTCCCACATCAGTTTCCCAAGTAGTTGAAATTACAGCAAGCACATGCCACCATGGTCAGCTCTTGGTTATTGTTTGCAATTTGAAATTATTGGCAGACTTTCACCATTGGTAGTTTGTGATGAAAGTCCTGATCCCCAGCTTCCCTTAGGGGGAAGGCTGGTAACACTGATCTTTCTTTCTCTACGTGGCAACAGGTGGCGGGCAGTGAGGATTGGTGGCCCCAGAGGCACCATTCCAGGGCTGTGTGGCTATTTGCCTGTGAACCTCCATGGTATTAAGCAGACATATTTTTCAGTGTGTGTACCATGTGCTACCATTAGGAAAACTGTCAGAATCACTTTACACTGTGCTGTGATGATTCAAAATTTTTATTACCTGACACTGTTAAGACCTCTTACATTGTTGAATGCCCTAAGTTCTTTTTCTGTAAGTAAAGGTTTAGTTGTTTCCCATCAAGTGATTAAAACAAATTTAACATAGTTTTCACCTTTATCATTATTTTACGACTTTACAGTAATTGTAGAAAACAATGTTTCGGGGCCTGGTGCAGTGGTTCAATCCTGTAATCCCAGCACTTTGGGAGGCCAAAGTGAGAGGGTTGACTGAGATCAGCCTGGGCAACTTGGTGAGACCTTGTGAGACCTTGTCTCTACAATAAATGAAAAAATTAGCTGGGCGCATGGTTGTGCGCACCTGTAGTTCCAACTACTTGGAAGGCTGAGGCAGAAGCCTGAGTCCAGCAGGTTGAGGCTGCAGTGGCCGTGAGCGTGCCCCTGCATTCTAGCCTGGATAAGTGAGACTCCATCTCAAAAAGGAAAAAAAAAAAAAAGAAAGAAATAATGTTTCACATATGTTCAAATGAACAAATAAAAGACAACATCCCTAATATCTATGAAGAGGAGAATAAAGTAGTGTCTTTTTCTTTTATCATTATAATAATGTAAAATGTTAACAGATTAGCAAACAATGATTGTGTAGAGAAGACCTGTGAAAGCGCCTATATTTTAAACTTTTTTCTGTTGTGATGGTCTCGCTCTGTTGTCCAGTGTGGAGTACAGTGACATGATCATAATAGGTCACTGCAACCTTCAACTCCTGGGCTCAAGCAATCATACGTCCTCAGTCTCAAGAATAGCTGGGAGTATGACCATTAAAAAAATTTTTTTTTGGTAGAGATGAGGTCTTGTTGGTCTCAAACTCTTGGCCTCAAGTGATCCTTCTGCCTTGGCTTTCCAAAAGTGTTGAGATTAAGGTTTGAGTGAGCCAGTGCCCCCAGCCCTGAAACTTTTCTTTTTCCTTCAGTTTTGCTCTAGAGATTATTTCCTGGAAGCTATTCATCATTCATTAAAATGAAATGAATTTTTAAATTTTGTTTTTACCTGGGTTAAATGGGACTTATTAAAGCTTCTTTCTCTTAGAATTTCCTTTATAAATCCAACTGTTAAAAACTAAAACTATCCAGGCTCGGTGGCTCAGCCTGTAATCCCATGCCTTGGGAGGCTGAGGTGAGTGGATTGCCTGATCCTGCGGGTTCAAGACCCGCCTGGGCAACTTGGCGAGACCTCATCTCTACAATAAATCAAAAAATCAGCCAGGCGTGGTATCGCGTGCCTGTAGTTCCAGCTACTTGGAAGGCTGAGGCGGAGCCCAGCAGGACAAGGTGGCAGTGGCCAGGAGCGGCCACTGCACTCCAGTCTGGGCAATAGAGTGAGACTCCAACTCAAAAAAAAACAAAAAACAAAACTAAAATTTATATACCTGAGTTCCAGAGTTTCTCTAGTATTTCATTTTCTTTCATTTTTATGTACATAGATATGAATAATTTGTTCAACATTTGGGCTTTCTATTATAGCTTTGCTGTGTACAGAACACTTTTGACTGGATGTAGTAGTTTATACCTGTATTCCCAGCACTTTGGGAGGTGGAGGCAGGAGGATTGCTTGAGCCCAGGAGTTTGAGACCAGACTAGGCAACATAGTGAGATCTCTTTTCTTTTTTTTTTTTTAATTTGATTAGAATCTCACTCCGTCGCCCAGACTGGAGTGCAGTGGCCGCTTCTGGCCACCACAGCCTTGACCTGCTGGGCTTCGGCGATCCTTCCGCCTCAGCCTTTCAAGTAGCTGGAACTACAGGCGCTCGCTACCACGCCCAGCTAATTTTTTTTTTAATTTATTGTAGAGATGAGGTCTTGCCAAGTTGCCCAGGCAGGTCTTGAACCCATGGGCTCAGCCAATCCACTCACCTCAGCCTCTCAAAGGCGCGGGATTACAGGCTGAGCCACCGAGCCCAGCTGTGAGATCTCTTTTCTATAAAAAATTTTTAAGCTGGGCTCGGTGGCTCAACCTGTAATCCCACGCCTTTGGGAGGCTGAGGTGAGTGGATTGCCCGAGCCCGTAGGTTCGAGACCCGCCTGGGCAGCTGAGACCTCATCTCTACAATAAATCAAAAAAATTAGCCAGGTGTGGTACCGTGCGTCTGTAGTTCCTGCTACTTGGGAGGCCGAGGCGGAAGGATTGCCGGAGCCCAGCAGGTCGAGGCTGTGGGCCGACCACTGCATTCCAGTCTGGGTGACAGAGTGAGACTCCAACTCAAAAAAAAAAAAAAAAATTTTTTTTTTAAATGGCCGGGCTCGGAGGCTCAGCCTGTAATCCCAGCACTTTGGGGGACCGAGGCGAGTGGATTGCCTGAGCCCCGTGGGTTCGTGACCCACCTGGGCAACTTGGCCAGACCATGTCTCACAATAAATCAATATTAGCTGGGCGTAGTAGCGCGCACCTATAATTCTAGCTACTTGGAAGGCTGAGGCAGAAGGATTGCTGGAACCCAGCAGGGCAAGGCTGCGGTGGCCAGGAGCATGCCCCTGCACTGCAGTCTGGGTGACAGAGTGAGATCCAACTCAAAAAAAAATTAAAAATTAAAAAAATATCTAGGCATGGTGGCTCATGCTTGTAATCCCAGCGCTTTGGAAGGGAGAGGTGAGAGGATTGAGTCCAGGAGTTTGAGATCTGCCTGGGCAACTTTGCAAGACCTCATCTCTACAATAAATTTGTAAAAATTGGGCAGCCCCTTCAGGTCCCCTCTCACTGGGAGCTTTTCTGTTCTCTCAATAAATCCTGCTTTCAAAAAAAAACTTAGCCAGGCGTGGTGGTATGTGCCTATGGTTCCAACTATTTGAGAGGCTGAGGCGGCTATAATCCCAGCACTTTAGGAGGCCAAGGCAAGCGGATTGCCTTAGCCCATGGGTTCGAGACCAGCCTGGACAACTTGGTGAGACCTTGTCTCTTGAATGAATGAATGAATGAGTGAATGATTAAAGCCAATCATGATAGCACACGCCTTTAGTTCTAGCTACTTGGAAGGCTGGTGGAAGGTTCACTGGAACCCAGCATGTCGACACTGAGGTGGCCATGAGTGTGCCCCACTGCACTGTGACCTGGGGAACAGAGTGAGACTCCAACTCAGAAAAAAAAAAAAAAAAACAAAAAAACATGCAGTTGTAGTCCCAGCTACTGAGAAGGTTGCGGCAGAAGGAGCACCTGAGCCCAGATGGTCAAGCCTATAGTGAACCATGATAGTGCCACTGCACTCCAGCCTGTGACAGAATGAGACCCGAACTCAAAAAAAAGAAAAAGAGAAAGAACACTGTTGTGTGATCTCATTTCACTCCTTAACACCCTGTGATATAGAGAAAGGTAGCACTGAAGGAGTAGGCAAATGCAGGAACCTGGGGGCCACGTAAGGCATTATCTTGTGTGAGGGAGGGACTCAACTTTCACTGTAAGTTGAAGGAGTGTAACAGTTTTTTCATTATTTTATTGTGAAAAGTTTAAAACATATAACAGAGATGAAAGAATTTTTCTTTGAAGACTCTACTGCCCACTACCTAGATTCTTCTTTTAATATTGTATCAGCACTTGCTTTTTCTTGTTTCTCTGAAGTTGTCTGTGATTTCACATACAGAGAATGGCATCTGTACATTTGTGCCCTAAAGCTCATTTCAGTTTTCTGAAGACAAGTAGGCTCTTAGCCTACTTCTTTAATCCGAATTAAGGTCTGATAACTGCCTTTTGGATCTACCATTACCAAAGTCTTTTATTTATTCATATACTTTTGAGTCAGAGTCTCACTCTGTTGCTTTGGCTGGAGTGCAGTGTGACGCTCACAGCCACTGCAGCATCGACCTGCTGGGCTCAGGCAGTCGTCCTTCCACCTCAGCCTTCCAAGTAGCTGGAACTATGGCCACGCCCCACTGTGCCTGCCTAGAACCCGTGGATTCAGGCAGTTCTCTCACCTCAGCCTCCCAAATTACTGGGACAACATTGGTGAGCCACCGCGCCTGTCTGCTAAAACTTTTAAACATGCAGTTATGGTCATTTCTTGAAGTTACATATCCATGTACTTATTTGGTGTTAGAATTGTTAATGATTATTCTTTACAGTATTATTTGCTGATGCAATGTTACAAAAACGTCTTAAAGTGTATAGTATCAAATATTTATATTTTCTTATTTTTTTTTAAATAGATAAGGAACAACAAGAAAACTGCCATCTTGGTTAAAGAAGTGAACCCTAAAAAGAAACTTTTCTTAGTTTATCGACCAAATACTGGGAAACAGCTTAAATTAGAAATTTATGCTGATCTAAAAAAGAAATATAAGAAGGTATTTCATTGTTTGTACATTATATTACATATGAATATTCATTATCTAATGATATATTTAAATTGTTTAGGATAGCTATGTCTAGATATAAAAGAATTTTGTCAATTTTTATTTGGATAATGTTTAAAGGAAAATATCAAGTTTTATTATACTAGTATCCTATTTTTTTAAATGTCATCACAGTCATTAAAACTTGTAAGACAATTATTTGAAACAACTTTTGTTGTCAGTAAAGGAAACTTTCAATACTGGTCACAAAATTAGAATTTTTTTTTTATTAAAGAATATGTGCAAAACTGAAAAATTTTCCCAGCACCTCTTGGTTTTATTGTGGGCATGCCTCTATGTTTATATTTTGCTGATTTCCAGAAAACAGTAAATGACTATGTTTTTCCTAACATTACTATTAGTTTTTATTTTGTTATTAGTACTTCCCTGTATTATTGTCCCTAGTCATTCTCATTTGAAAATAATTATAATTAAGGTATTTATTTGAAAAATTTATTACATAAGAGTTACCATCATGGGAAAAATTTTCAAATGATATTTGAATTCACCTAATGGCAAGGACTAGGTATATTTTTTAGGGATAATTTTAAGTCAGCTGTCTCTAAAATTACAGACCAGATTGGGTAACTGATTTATTTGTTTGTTTATTTATTTATTTATTTTTGAGTTGGAGTCTCGCTCCGTCACCCAGACTGGAGTGCAGTGGCCGCTCCCGGCCACCGCAGCCTCGACCTGCTGGGCTCTGACGATCCTTCCGCCTCAGCCTTCCAAGTAGCTGGAACTATAGGCGCGCGCTACCACGCCCAGCTAATCTTTTTGATTTTATTATAGAGATGAGGGCTCGCTAAGTTGCCCAGGCGGGTCTCGAACCCACGGGCTCATGCAATTCACTCACCTTAGCCTCCCAAAGGCGTGGGATTACAGGCTGAGCCACCGAGCCCGGCTGATTTATTTATGTATTTATATTTTATTTATTTGGTTTTTTGTTTGTTTAGCTTGCTGTTCAGAGCACAGAACTCTATGCCAGTTTATTTAAAGCAACACTGTTTCAGTAAAATTTTTCTCTTGTTTTTGTAGGTAGTCTCAGATGATGCCCTGGTGCACTGGTTAGATCAGTATAATTCATCTGCAGATACTTGTACTCATGCTTACTGGTTAGTATTTTCATGTTTCTTAGCATGTTTTCTAAAGTGTATGCAAGACTTAAGTACACCTTCACTTTTTATCAATATTTCTTTATAAGTCATTGAACAGATTGATTATTGTTAGACTTGGCTCATTTCATCAGGAATATTAATTGATGTTTGTGGAGTAGATACTGTTTAGTTTATGTATCTCCTCTGCTGTTCATTGATTCTTTGTTATTTCCAACTGTTGTCTGGCAGAATATGAACTGTTATTTTTTTTTTTTTTTTTGAGTTGGAGTCTCACTCTGTCGCCCAGACTGGAGTGCAGTGGCCGCTCCCGGCCACCACAGCGTTGACTTGCTGGGCTCCGGCGATCCTTCCGCCTCAGCCTTCCGAGTAGCCAGAATTACAGGCTACCACGCCCGGCTGATTTTTTGATTTATTGTGGAGATGAGGTCTCGCTGCCCAGGCGGGTCTCGAACCTGCGGGCTCAGGCAATCCACTCACCTTAGCCTCCCAAAGTCGCGGGATTACAGGCTGAGCCCCCAAGCCCGGCTGAACTGTTATTCATAATGTTAGAACTTGCTTTTTCTCATTCTCTTGCATTTTATTTTTTTATTTTTCCTTTTTTTTAAGAGGTAAGTCTCGTTATTTTACCCTGGCATAGTGCACTGTGGCCTTGAACCCTTGGGCTCAAGACATCCTCCCACTTCAACCTCTCAAGTAGCTGGGACTATAGGCACATGGCACTGCACCTGGCTCCTTCCCTTTATTGCCTCCTCTCTTTATAAAAAGCTTCACTGGTGTCCCAGATCCAGAGAACTTCTAAGAAACCAGAGAGATGCCTAAAGTAGCTACACGGCATGAAAATACGTGATGGTGCTTAGTCCTGTGGTCAGTCCCTCTGTGTCCCCAGTCACCCCTTTACAGTGTGTACTTCAGGACCTAGTACAGATAATTCTACTGTCAGCAGATCTGAATTTTGTCTTCTCTGCTTTCTCACCCATGCAGCAGTTAATGCTCTTGCAGTATCTGGCTCACTTTATGAAAAAGGAATGTAGTAGGATGTAAAGACTTTTAGCTTAGGGTTGTTTTGGTTTGGTTTGTTTGAACTCATTATTCAAGTAGATTTGTTTGCTTTGAGGTGGGTGATGTTTTTTCATTTTTGAGAATAAATTAGTGCTTTAGAAAATTAGGAAAAACCTTTAAGGTAAAATGTTTTAAAAGTTAAACTTACGGAAGTCCTCTAAAACATTTGCTTTGAGTCGTAACAAGGAAAGTGTCTTATACATGTGCCTTTAACTCTGTGTATTACATTTATCTTGAATTAGTACTAACCAGAAGGATATCCTTATTGGTGAATTGTGAAAATAGTTGTTGTTGTTGTTTGAGTTGGAGTCTCACTCTGTCGCCCAGACTAGAGTGCAGTAGCTGCTCCCGGCCTCGGCCTGCTGGGCTCCGGCGATCCATCCACCTCAGCCTTCCAAGTAGCTGGAACTACAGGCGCACGCTACCACGCCCGGCTAATTTTTGATTTATTGTAGAGATGAGGTGTCGCCAAGTTGCCCAGGCGGGTCTCGAACCTGCGGGCTCAGGCAATTCACTCACCTCAGCCTCCCAAAGCGCGGGATTACAGGCTGAGCCACTGAGCCCATCTGACACTGGATGTTAAAATGGCTAAAATACTGCAGTGGATAGTAAAACCAGTAAATCAGCCCTTTTACAGGGAGGCAGCCCTTGAAAAAGCTGTTGTTTTAAACATCAATACGATACCTTAAATTGGAAGCGATAATCTAATATGCCAAAAGTATCATAATCTAAGGAACAGTTAAAGCTAACAATGCTTGAACATTTTCCATTTTAATTTGGATAAACCCTGGAAACTTTATATAAATATGTGGTGTGGGTTGGTGTGTGTGTGTGTGTATGTGTGTGTGTGTATAATATATACACATATACACATAGGTATATTTCTCCCTCTTGTCTTTCTTAGGCGTGGTAATTGCAAAAAAGCGAGCTTGGGACTGGTATGCGAAATAGGTCTTCGTTGCCGCACATATTATGTATTATGTGGTTCAGTTCTGAGTGTCTGGACAAAAGTTGAGGGTGTTCTAGCATCTGTCAGTGGCACTAACGTGAAGATGCAGATTGTTCGGCTAAGAACAGAAGATGGACAACGGATTGTAGGTGAGTCTAATTTTTGTTTTTGTTTGAGTTGCGAGAAAATATCAGATCCTACATTATTCTTGTGTTTTGAATTTCTTAACTTTGCTTCAGGTACATCTAACATCTATTTCAGTAGTTGTGTGAATCTTATATCTTCTTACAATGGTGAACAGAAGTTAAGTCTTTGAGCAGACCTCTTGCCCAGGTTCTTCACTGAGCCAGCTTAAGACTGTAGAACTCAGAGCTGGGCTCGGTGGCTCAGCCTGTAATCCCGCGCCTTTGGGAGGCTGAGATGAGTGGATTGCCTGAGCCCGCGGGTTTGAGACCTGCCTGGGCAGTGAGACCTCGTCTCTACAATAAATCAAAAATTAGCCGGGCGTGGTAGCACGCGCCTGTAGTTCCGGCTACTTGGAAGGCTGAGACCAAAGGATCACCAGAGCCCAGCAGGTCGAGGCTGCGGTGGCTGGGAGCGACCACGGCACTCCAGTCTGGGCGACCAAGTGAGACTCCAACTAAAAAAAAAAAAAAGACTGTAGAACTCAGCTGGGCCCGGTAGCTCAGCCTGGAATCCCGCACCTTTGGGAGGCTGAGGTGAGTGGATTGCCTGAGTCTGTGGGTTCGAGACCTGCCTGGGCAACTTGGCGAGACCTCATCTCTGTAATAAATCAAAAATTAGCCGGGCGTGGTAGCGCACGCCTGTAGTTCCAGCTACTTGGAAGGCTGAGGCGGAAGGATCGCTGGAGCCCAGGAGGTCGAGGCTGCGGTGGCCACGAGTGGCCACTGCACTCCAGTCTGGGCGACAGAGTGAGACTCGAACTCAAAAAAAAAAAAAAAAATGACTGTAGAACTCAAAAGCCACTGTGCACAGAGGGTGGCTTGATGTCCTGCAATGGGCGGGACAGACTGGGCTAGCTTTGTTCCATGTGTTCTCAACTACAGCTGTCCCAGGACTGGGCCAGCTTTTGCACTCTGCCCGTTTGCTTATCCTTGTATCATTGACTTCAGCTTTCCTGTGAATGATGGGTTGCAGATTCGCTGTTCATGGACCAAAGTCAGTCTGTTAACCTTTTTGACACTCAAATATTTTTGAATGTTATATGTTTTCTTTTGAATGAGTTGCCAACATTTTATATAGAAGTCTGGATTTCTGATTTCTTTTTTTTTTTTGAGTCTCACTCTATTGCCCAGACTGGAGTGCAGTGGCCGCTCCCGGCCACCGCAGCCTCGACCTGCTGGGCTCTAGCAATCCTTCCGCCTAGCCTTCCGAGTAGCCGGAATTACAGGCGCACGCTACCACGCCCGGCTAATTTTTAATTTATTGTAGAGATGAGGTCTCGCCAAGTTGCCCAGGCCTTTCTTGAACCCATGGGCTCTGGCAATCCACTCACCTCAGCCTCCCAAAGTGCTGGGATTACAGACTGAGCCACTGAGCCCAGCTGATTTCTAATTTCTTTAACTGAAAAAGCAACAACATATCTGGAACATTGAGCCTTTTATCCCACGGCAGGAGTTAAAAGTTTCCTTAACCGTAGCCTATGCTTTCCAGTTTGCCCACTTCCAAGCTACCTGCTTCAATAAGCATTTGCATTTGAAACTTTTGTTCTGTAGTCTTTTTTGGTGCTTTTGTTTTTTCCTTTCCTTTGAGTCAGTCTCACTCTGTCACCCGGGCTGGAGTGCAGTGGCACAGTGATCACAGCGTAGTGCAGCCTCGACCTCCTGGGTTCAGGATTCTTCCTCTTCAGCCTTGTGAGTAGCTAGGACTACAGGTGTGTGCCACCATGCCTGGCTAACTTTTTTATTTTTGTAGAGTTGAGTTCTAGCTTTGTTGCCCAGTCTGATGTCAAACTCTTGGGCTCAAGCAATCCTCCTGCCTCAGCCTCCCAGAATGCTGAGATTACAGGCATGAGCCACTGCACCCAACCTTTTTTGGTACATTCATGCATGGCAAAGAAGGTGGTATGTGCATATGTAGTGCATCTGAAAAGATAATAGAAAAAGGAAGTACTATACTTGACCTTCTGTTTCTCCAGTAAGAAGATAGCATTACACTAAATACATGCCTACACTTAGGTGTTGGTGGGAAATGGTTTGAAAAATCAGGCCATGCCTTAAAGTTATGAGTAAGGAAAATAACAATTTGGGGTGACGCCCAAATCCTTACTGCTAATATGAGACGAATTTTTTGAGTGTATAAAGGTTTGCCCCTAAGGTGACCTGCCTACTTTGCAGGATGCCTGGGGGTCGAGATCTGCCCATCCCCCCTTATATTTAAAAAAAAATCAGACCATCCCTCTCCCTTTTTTTTTTTTTTTGAGTTGGAGTCTCACTGTGTCGCCCAGACTGGAGTGCAGTGACCACTCCCGGCCACCGCAGCCTCGACCTGCTGGGCTCCAGCGATCCTTCCGCCTCAGCCTTCTTAGTAGCTGGAACTACAGGCGCGCACTACCATGCCCAGCTAATTTTTTAGTTATTGTAGAGATGAGGTCTCGCCAAGTTGCCCAGGCGGGTCTCGAACTCGCGGGCTCAGGCAATCCACTCACCTCAGCCTCCCAAAACACAGGATCACAGGCTGAGCCACCAAGCCAGACTATCTTTGCCCCGCCCCCTTTTTTTTTGAGTTGGAGTGTCATTTTGTCACCCAGACTGAGTGCAGTGGCAGCTCCCGGCCACTGCAGCCTGGACCTGCTGGGCTCCGGCGATCCTTCCGCCTCAGCCTTCCTAGTAGCTGGAACTACAGGCGTGCACTACCACGCCCGGCTAATTTTTGATTTATTGTAGAGATGAGGTCTCACCAAGTTGCCCAGGTGGGTCACGAACCCGCAGGCTCATGCAATCCATTCACCTCAGCCTCCCAAAGGCGCGGGATTACAGGCTGAGCCACTGAGCCTGGCCTCTTTGCCCATTTTTTAATGAGGTTATTTGATTTTTTCTTTTTGGGATTTTTTTTTTTTTTTGAGTTGGAGTCTCACTCTGTCACCCAGGCTGGAGGGCAGTGGCACGCTCCCAGCCACCACAGCCTCAACCTGCTCGGCTTCTGCAATCCTTCTGCCTCAGCCTTCCAAGTAGGCGGAACTACAGGCGTGCGCTACCATACCTGGCTAATTTATTTTCATTTATTGTAGAGATGGCATCTTGCCAAGTTGCCTGCGTGGGTCTCGATCCCACGGGCTCAGGCAATCCTCTCGCCTCGGCCTCCCAAAGTGCTGGGATTTCAGGCTGAGCCACTGAGCCTGGGAGACCATATATCTTAATAGGTCATTTCAATTATTAGGTACTCATTTAATTTTTGCGTCATGTTTTTGTTTGTGCTGAATATTATGTCTCATTTGGAGTCTCCTATAAAGCTGTAAGAGTATGGGTTCTACTGGATGCAGCTTTATAATGTCTGTGTACTAATTACAGGTTTGATCATCCCGGCAAATTGTGTGTCTCCTCTTGTAAATCTCCTTTCAACTTCAGACCAGTCTCAACAGCTTGCGGTCCAACAGAAACAGCTATGGCAACAGCATCACCCGCAAAGCATCACCAACTTGAGCAATGCATAAAGGACCAGACAGGTTTCAACATGGATGTATCTGAAATGCTGTTGAAGCATATCATTTGCATAAAAATCAGGGACAGTTTCCAAAGAATTATATATTTTTTTCAGTTGTGCTCTCTAGTTAGTTTTTTTGGGAGTAAGGACAAACCTGGAATAGATAGCAAAACTGAAAATCAGCAGTGCTGATGGTGGTACATATGTCTTTCCTTTGCTTTTTCCCTGGTACTTCCCATCTGCTTTTACTGTGCGTGAGCAGAGGGGGATGTGCGCGTGTGTGTGTGTGTATGTGTCAGTCTGTTTGTGAGTGTGTTAAAGGCTATAAACCACAGTTGGTTTAAAATGCTTGGAACTTCCCAAACTGGCTTTACTTTTATGTTATACAGTGCTCAGGGTTAACGCAGTACATCCATGCTATTGCTGTGGGAGTTATCCCCGGATGCATGTGTTTGAGTCTATAAATATAGAAAATATATATTGGTTTCTTTTTTCAACTTAATAGGTTTATTAAAGCATGAAATGAAAGGTTGCATATCATGCATTCAGGTTCTTTTATAGTTTTTGTTCTGACAGTGCATGTCTTTGAAAGCATGCGTAAACAAGATTAACACAGAAGTCAAGTAATGGAGAGAAACATTTGTAGATGTACAGCATTGGTTATTGCATTTTTATAGTGTTTATACCTGGGTATTGCTTCTAACCCTGCTGGCCCCCTCCCCCCCAGCCTCCCCCTGCCCCCAGGTTTCTTGTCAAGGTAATGAGTACATACATTTTTTTTTGTGGTAAAATTTCTTAAAAGTTAATTTTAATGTATTAATAGTATTCCTAACGTGTGCTGCAAAATGGCTATAAGCCTCTTAAAGTAACACTTTCAACTTAAAGATAGTTTTAGAAAGAAGTACAAATTGGCTTTCATCTTGCAAACAGTCTTTTTTTACTTCATTATCTTAATTTGCTTTGCCACTAGTAAAAAGGAAACCATACTTGAGTTAAAAACTAGACAATGAGGAAACACTTGAGGCTTCTGCTGTATGTTTTTTTGTTTTTGTTGTTGCTGTTGTTACCCAGTAACTTGAATATTGTTTAATGTGTTGTGAGACATTGTAGAGTTTATCCCAAGCTGTTAAAAATGGTAATGTACAAATGTGAATAGACACTTATCTATATAATATGGGTAAGTTTTGTTTCGCCTATAATAGATGTTTATAAAAATAAGTGAGGGGACAATTGGTCTTTTGTTTCCTTTTTTTTCTCTCTCTCTCTTTCTTTTTTTTTTTTTTTTGCTTGCACAGGTTGCACTATTGAAAAATTGAGATTGTATAAACCTGGTCAAAAGCTGCAAGATACCAAAATCTTGTAGATGTCAAATAAAAAGTTATTATACTAACAAGAAGTGGACTCTTGTTTAGGCCTGACCGGTGACCGTCAGAAGTAGTCTGTGACGGGGACTCTGCAGAACTTGCATGTTGCCTCAGCATTCCAGGTAGCCTTACGGTGTGACTTAAAACCTACCCTTAAAGTTTGAAGTGGTATTGAGCAAGGGGTACAGTGATAGTGCTTTCGAATGTTTTTCACGTTGAATGGTTCCCTTTGTAATTGTCTAAGCTTTGTGCAGAATTGGGTGAGATGTATGTTAAGTGATAGAAACCTGATGGAAGGCTTAGAGCTTTCCTTCTCTTGTCTTTCTTTAAGCCCAAGTTTGGTTATATCACATTTACCATAGGTTTTTTTGGAATTATTTTTTCTTGATGCCTAAAGAAACAAATTGAGAATAAATTTTGTTCTTTGGCCTGTTTTGCCCAGTGGATGCAACTTTTATCCTCAGTCCAGCTCGTGTATCTCAGGCAGTGATCCATTTTGTGTCAACCAGTGTCCCTTGTTAGGGCCACTAGACCTAGCCAGTAGCCAAGAGCAGCATCGTCCCCACCTGCAGCAAAACCTCCTGCTAGTGCTTCTGTTTTTAAAGCAGTAGTGCAGTCAGCTTCTATCAACACCTGAAGGTGGAATGGCTAGACATGGGGAAGGGATGCAGAGCAGACCCTCCTCTCTGAGGCAGAGCGGCAGGGCTGGGAAGGAGATTCTCTTGTAGACTGTTGACTCAGCTCTGCTTTCTCCATGTGAGGACATCTTTTTCAGCAGGTGATGGTGTTTTCAAAGCAGTGACGTTATAATTCTTCTTTAGCATGCAGCTCCTAGTTCATGCTACTGTATTGGCTCTGAAGTCGCAATTGTGATACAGAAGAGCATATGTGTATTTGTAGAACAGCTTTTTTTGTTGTTTATTAAGAAAGGAACAAATAAGGCCTCTGAAAGCCATCTCAAACATCTCAAAAAGGCAACAGTGTGGATGGGCAGGGCCTGGGGCACTGCATGCCCAGGTCTGTCATGGTGCATAAGCACCCAGCAGTTTGCACCCACCCCTCTGCAGGCGGACATCCGACTTTTACACTGTGCCCTTCTGGAAGTCAGCAAGTTCAGGTCGGCCACCCTGAGAAGCCCTAGCCTTCAAGGTCCTTTTGATGTCGAAAATCAAGTCTCCACAACAGCTAACATCTATAAAGTGGGTCTGTTGATTGCAGGATCTAAATACCATGTCTGAATTCAGAGGCCTAGTGAGTCCATTTGGCTCTGCAATGCCTTTCTCCCTTTTTAGCAATACAGCTCTGAGCACAAGCTTTGATTGGAAATCATGTTAGCGTTTCCAGTCATGTTAGCGTTAGAGTTTACAGTGTCGATTGTACTGAAAACCACTTCCCAAGGCTAGAGCAGCTCAGATGTTATCTCTGGAGGAATTAGTGTTCCCCTAATTTGGTAACCTCCATACTACAAGGTCTCTATCTGCAATTAGTTGGCTTATCTAGATATGCTGTCAATATGAATTCATAAAAGTATTAATGTATTTCTTTAAAAACAACTTGATTAAAAAGTATATGTTCAGCAGTTTTCTTTTTTGCTACTAAATTGCAGATAACACTCTTCAATCCCTTCTCTTTAAATGTGTATATAAATTAGCAAGAATCTGCGTCCAAAGCAATGTAGTAGTGTGTGTGTATACATGTGTATATATATTTATTCTAACTCAATTAGCACTTCTGAAACCATTTTGAGTTGCAACAATAAACCTTTTAGTTTGCTTCGTATGTGGAGGTAAAAGTTCTGGATGACCAAGCTCCAAAGTAATAGACTGTTTTAGAGGCACAATCTTCTGGATGTAGCTGCTGGTGCCATCATTTGCTGGTCTCCATGTGGTGCTGTTAGAACAGCTCCTCCCAGCTGAGGGAAGAAAGGACGTCAGGGCAGCGCTCACAGCTGCAGGTTGGGCGCCTTCCCCCTCTCCCCTCTAATGCCATTTTAGCACAAGGGGGAAAAGTAGAATGGAAATGATCAATGCACCTCACTTTACGGAAGTAGGGGCAGACATTCCCCCTGTGTCCTTTTCCTGACAAGAGATTAGGACAAAGGTCCCTGTCCAAGGACTGTCATTTGAAAATGTACCTGAGTGGTATTTAGTGGTTTCTAAGAATGGTGCTACATCAGGTTACTGTCAGGCTGGGATTCCGTTAATGAATGTTTGGCGAGTTCAGGCTTCCTGATGGCAAAGGCAAATGCTGTGAGGATAGGCACCTGCTGACTGCCCGTCCTCGTGTCTTCCGTCTCCCTGGCTAACCACACCCACGCACACTGCACGTGTGCCCACTTGGCTGTGGAAACGTGGCAGGCGTTCTGTGTCATGGCTACAGCTGAGAGCAAAAACATTTCTCATTGGATGCCAGTACAAAGGCATTGTCTTTTAAGTGACAGAAAACACACCTAGATACCTGCACTTCAAGCTAGCTAGCAATTTTTTTCTGAGTACTTGAGGTAAAATCCAAAACTCCCTTGAATTTTATGCTGTATATATATATGTACAAAAATGTGTATATATAGAAGTGTGGAGTTCTTTTGAATTCTGAGTGTAAATATTTCTTGTAAATTGAGATCCTACCCACTTGTTTTTCCCATTTTCCTTTTCCCTTCGGTTCTATTTATTCTTTTCTTGACTTTCCCATATGGGGCATCTTATTACTTTTTTTAAATTTAGAAAAGTATGGAAAACTTCTTAGTTGAATTTGTTCCTATGTATTAGAATTCGGTTTTGCATCTTTGCTATAGGATTTCTGTTTTGTGTTAATATCTTTCAACATGTCTGTGTTCTGCATTTTTATGACGATTTTTACCACGTGCAATGTGTTGTACTGGGGGGATGCACTTGAGTGCCGTTTCTGATGCTGTTATTGTATGACTGGTCATGCTCTTTTGAGTGTTCTTTGGAAGCCATAGCAAGTCTGATGTTTTCACATTTTAAAAAAAATGCTTCCTAAGACTTCCTTTAAGCTCCTCTAACTTCTTCAGTGCATTTAGGATCAAACTTAGTTCTTAGCTCTGTGAACCCGACTAGCTCCTACCCTGGAGGTTTTTCAGTCCTGCACCAAACTCCTCATCTTTGCCTTTTCACTCGACACAAAAATCTTGCAGATTTGAAAGAGTGGTCTACGGATTGCTGCTGCTGCAGATTCCCTGTGTTTATTTAACAAGCTGGGCCTGTACTTTTAACCTGCAAGTCACCAGAAACTTACTTTGTAATGAACACAGGTACTCTGCTGCTGTTGTAACCTGCTGAGGATAACCATAACAGGCAGGAAACAGACCTGGTACACTAGTGGCGGGTGACTTCAGGGAACGTACATTAAGGACCAGTTGTCCTTCAGAAGAGAGCAGCACAGCCGCTGGGGAGGCTCCAGCCTTCAACTCCCAGGTCGACTTCGTTGGAAGGTAAAGCAGGCCGGGCCGTTGAGGGCTGACCGGGGTTCCCCTGAGCCGCTGCTCTCCTCTTGGATTGCTGAGTGATTGTACTGCATCAGCTGTTGGCCCAGGAGCTGAGCTGGATGGTGAACTGTTGCCCATGGTTAGTGCTGGTAGCAGGGGGACCTGCAGGGCTCCTGTAATGGTGGCATTCAGCACCCAGGAGGCTGACATTGGGTGTTCATTCACAGATTTGGCACCTGAAAACTCTCCTCTATAATTTTCAGGAGAGGTTGCTGTGAGCGTTTCTTGGGTCTTTCATTCATGTACAAGTTTCATTCATAACTATTCAACTTTGTAGACTTGTTGAAAATTTAAAAGCAGTCTGCATTTGGATCAGTCTTGGGAACTAAATTTGTCATGAATTGGGGCTTGTCACAGATATCCTCCAGTGTGAACCCCTCTGTTGAAACCCTCTCTGCCCAGCCTTCCTCCTCCAGCACCCTTGGAGAACGAACAAGCTGTGTGGTTCACCATGCGGCTGTCTTGCCTGCATCAGCGTGGCAGGGCACAGGCCTACCAAGACCGCTCTGTAGTGCAGAGTCAAGCAAGGGAGGAAGCTGGGAAAGTCTGCTCTTTTTGGTCCTTGGAGTTCAGGCCTCCCCTGGGGGGAGGTCGCTCCACAGTCCCCTTGGTGAGAGCTTGCCTGGCTTTTCACTGCTGTGCCACCCATTCCCTGCCCTGCAGCCCATTCAAACCCGAGCAGACGTTCTGACCAGCAGACACTGAAGGCCTTTCTTGCTGTGATAGTATTGGTGGCACTGAAGAGGATACAGAAGCTTGACCACTGTCTCTGACTTCCATTTTATGGGGCAGAGAGAGCTTTTTTCTACGTAGCACATTGCAGAAACAACATCCTTTTCATGGTTTATATTGAATTTGCAGACTACTGATCTTTTTTCAATAACCACTTATATCTGCCATCAACCATGTGAGGTGGGGAGGGGTTCGCTGTATCTCTGCAATAAAACTTTTGCCAGGTTCTACCTCCTCTGAGCAAAGGATACTTTTATATGTAGGTTTAGATCTTCCTCCTTTACTAATCTGACATGGTGCATCTTGAGTCAACATCTGATGGAATCCAAAGACAATTGGAAACAAAGGTGGATGTATTCTCTTGGTTTGTTTTCATTTCGTTCACTTTGAGCTCCCTTGTGATACCGCTACTCTGCTTTGGAGGCGTCAGTGTGTGAAGGGTACACTCTGTTCTAGCGATACTGCACTGTTGCATTCAGCCGTTCGTGGGAACATAGTACCAAGTGTCCAGGTGATTGTTCCAACCATTCTGAAATGTAACTTTTAAAAAAATTGGTCTCATGCAATAAAAATGTATTGGCTGCATTTAGCAAGGTTTTACTCTTGCAAGTAAAAACGATTAACCATGAAGCATAACAAATCCTGTATTTAGTTTTTTGTTGTGTTTTTGTTTGTTTTTGTAAGATTCTTAAATAAATTAAAATAAATAAATATGAATCCCTTTTTGTGGCTTCTTTGTCCAGGGTTGTTGAGATCTGTCTGAGCCTCTGTGTTTATTAGCGGGCTGGAGGTGGGAAGGCGATTTATGTTGACACTGCGTTTACAATGAATTGGAGAAAGCTTCTCACTTGGGAACAAGATGGAGCCAGCACTCTCTGGAGCAAAAAGTAGACTCATGGCCACACAGCTCTCTGGTTGCATCAAGTGCTGCAGGCTGTGGGCCTGTCACTGACCCCGCCAGCTCCAATACTCGGTCACCAATGTTCTGGAAAGAGACCAGAGAGCAGGGGCTAGCCACAGGTGCTGGGGAACTTGGGGGCTCAGGGCTCCCTAGTTAAAACTTCTTCCTGGTGCCAAGCAGGTTCTCAGCAGCTGGTCAGTGAGTTCAGAATTCAAGCTCTGCTTATGAAAAGAGGAAAGCGAGAAACTTACGGTTTCCATGGCACACATTGGGCCTCTTATGTGGGACTCTGGCAAGTACTTCCCATGTTTGTTGACTTAATCCTTAACCCTTCACTAGTTTTCACATGAAGTGACTTTACTCATAAGCTATGAAAGTTTTTTTCATTTCTATGTTTTGTGGAATTTGTACCTTATTTAATATTTATTTATTACTAATTTTTTTTGAATTGGAGTCTCACTCGGTCGCCCAGACTGGAGTGCAGTGGCCGCTCCCGGCCACCGCAGCCTCGACCTGCTGGGCTCCGGCGATCCTTCCGCCTCAGCCTTCCGAGTAGCCAGAATTCCAGGCGTGCGCTACCACGCCTGGCTGATTTTCTTTGCTTTATTGTAGAGATGAGGTCTCGCCTGCCCAGGCGGGTCTCGAACCCGCGGGCTCAGGCAGTCCACTCACCTCAGCTTCCCAAAGGCGCAGGATTACAGGCTGAGCCACCGAGCCCGGCTGAAAATTATTTATTTATCTATCTATTAATTATTTAAGTTGGAGTCTCACTCTGTTGCCCAGACTGGAGTGCAGTGTCCGCGCCAGCCACCGCAGCCTGACCTGCTGGGCTCCGGCCATCCTTCCTCCTCAGCCTTCCAAGTAGCTGGAATTACAGGCGTGCGCTACCACACCCGGCTGATCTTTTGATTTTTTGTAGAGACGAGGTCTCGCTGCCCAGGCGGATCTCGAACCCGCGGGCAAATATTTATTTAGTAAGTGTTTAATATGCAACTGTGGGTGTCCAGCCTTGGCCCACATGCTACTCCCAGCAGTGACCACTCGTGGAGAGTCATTCTGGTGCAGGGCAATGAGCGGGAGAACAGATGAGATTTCTGCTGGGCATGGGAGCTGGGAGGAAACCTCAGGAATGCTACAGGTGTGTGGAGTGTGGGGTCGCCTGAGGGAGGTAACTGACCAAGGAGCTGACTCCACAATGTCGAGTGCCTTGGGAGAGCTGGAGGAAAACGTTCCAGTGGGCTGAAGCCAGTGCCCAGGTGCCCTGGGTGTGTGTGGATCAGACAGGAGAGACTGGCTGTTTCACACCATGACTGAGCTCTGAGGCTTTCTGAAAGAGAAATAGGATCAGGCACAGTGGCTCATGCCTATAATTCTAACACTTTAGGAGGCTGGGGCAAGAGGATTGCTTGAGCCCAGGAGTTTGAGACCAACCTGGACAGTAGAAAGACTTTGTCTCTACAAAAAATAAAAAAGTTGTCCAGGTGCGGGGGTTCATGTCTATAATCCCAGCACTTTGGGAGACCCAGGTGAGAGGATTGCCTGAGCCCACGGGTTCGAGACCAGCCTGGTCAACTTGGTGAGCCCTCATCTCTACAATAAATCAAAAAATTAGCCGGGCTTGGCGCATTCCTGTAGTTCCAGCTACTTGGACGGCTGAGGTGGAAGGATTGCCTGAACCCAGCAGGTAGAGATGTGGTGGCCATGAGCATGCCACTGCACTCCAGCCTAGGCGACAGATTCCATAAAAACCAAAAAGTTAGACCAGGCACAGTGGCTCATGCCTGTGATCCCAGCACGTTGGGTGGTGGAGACGAGAGGATTACCTGAGTCCAGGGATTTGAGACCAGCCTGGGATACTTGGTGAGACTTCATCTCTACAATAAATTTTTAAAAAGTGGTCCGGGCTTGGTGGCTCAGCCTGTATCCCAGCACTTTGGGAGGCTGAGGCGAGTGGATTGCCTGAGCCCATGAGTTTGAGACCAGCAAGGGCAACTTGGCGAGACCTCGTCTCTACAATAAATCAAAAATTAGCCAAGCATGGTGGCACATTCCTGTACTTGGAAGGCTGAGGCAGATGGATCACCTGAGCCCAGCAGGTCAACACTGGGGTGGCCGTGAGCATGCCTGCCACTGCACTCCAGCCTGGGTCACAGAGTGAGACTCCAATTCAAAAAAAAAAAAAAAAATTGGGCGTGGTGGCACTTGCCTGTAGTCCCAGCAACTTGGGAGGCTGAGGTGGACGGATCACCTAAGCACAGCAGGTCGAGGCTGTGGTGTGGTGGCCATGAATGTGCCACTGCATTGCAGCCTGGGTGAAACTCTGACTCAGAAAATAATAATAAAATTAGCCAGGCGTGGTGGTACATGTTTGTGGTCACAGCTACTTGGGAAGCTGAGGCAGAAGGATTGCTTGAGTCCAGGGGTTCAAGACCAGCCTAGGCAACAGAGCAAGATCTCGTCTTTACGAAAAATCAAAACATTGGCTGGGTGTGGTGTTGCATGCCTGTAGTCACAGCTACTTGGGAGGCTGAGGCAGAAGGATTGCCTGAGCCCAGGAGGACGAGGCTGTGATGAACTGAGATCATGCCGCTGCGTTCCAGCCTGGACAACAGAGTGAGACTCCAACTCAAAGCAAGAGAAATTGGCTGGACGCAGTGGCTCATGCCAGTAATCCCAGCACTTTGGAGGCCAAGACAGGAGCATTACTTGAGTCCAGGAGTTCGAGACCAGGCAGCATAGTGACACCTCGTCTCTGCAAAAAATTAGCCAGGCATGGTAGCTTGCGCCTGTAGTCACAGCTACGCAGAAGGCGGAGGCACGAGGACCACGTGAGTCAGGAAGTTGAGGCTGCAGTGAGCCATGATTGTGCTACCACACTCCAGCCTGGGCGACAGAGTGGAAACTCCCCATACCCCAACCAAAAGTCAGTAATTGACCGGGAAGTGTCGTAGACTTAGGAAGTCAGAGAATTTGGAATAGACTGGAAAGAAGTGAGAATGGCTTGTCACACACAGCGAGCAGGTTCTTGGCTTCGTGGCAGGGGTGGGGAGGGGGGCTTTCTTTGCTGCTCTCATGGCAATCTTCACAGCTTTCACTGACGTCAAGGAGCCAGTGAGGGCTGGGCCACTTCTAGCCCAGGTGGTGGCTGTGGGCCCCTGCTGTCCTCAGACCCCAGCAGAAAGGCTGCGGAGGGGATGAGGGTTGGATTTTGGGCAATTGAGAATGTGGCTTGTCTGAGTTTCTCTGGTGGTTGAAATGCTTGGGAAAATTCCATTCGGTTTGTAGCTTGAAATGCGTAAGAGAATTTAATCAAATGTATGTAAATGGTGTTAATGTTTAGGGGAATTTAATCTGTCAAATATGTGAGATAATTGAGCATTAATTGAACAAGTGAAAGGGAATATTTTTAAGTTATAACTAAAATTTGACTAAAATATTTGTAAGTTGAGCTTCAGGACTGAAAAGAAGCAGATTTTGAAATGTATAACCTTATTAAACTGAGTGCTCATTTGGATAAGAAATGAGAGAGCAAACTTGATTTAGCGCCTCCACTCTCTCCATGGAGTTTTGCTGTGAGAGTTGCGGATAGCGTTGACCTTGTTTCCCTTCCTTCTTGCACTGTCTCCAAGTCTGGTTTCAGCCTCACTGCGTGTTGCCCTGGGCTTGTGCACTATTGGCATTCGGGCTGGACTGTTCTTTGTGGTGGAGGCTGTCCTGGGCATTGTGGGATGTTTGTTTACCAACATCCCTGGCCTCCGCCCACCAGATGCCAGTGGTACCCGCTTATCCTCCCAGTTGTAACAACTAGAGATGTCTCTGGATATTGTCATATGCCCCGAAGGGGCAAAATCACCCCTGGTCAAGAACCACTGCCCTGGACAAATTAGTCAAAGAGGCAAGAGCTGGTGTCTTTGGTGGGTGGGTGTGTGTGTTTGTGTGCACACGTGTGTGCTTTTTACGGAGGACAAGTCCGTGAACAAAGGGCACCACCCCGGAGACACAGAAAATACAAATGTTAGCTGGCTGGGGCTTGGAGAATGTACAATACAATTTCCATAAGTATGAATATTTATCAGCTAGTCATTTGAGAGCATGATGTAAAGAAGCCATCTGTGGAGGCCTTTATGGAGAGAAAGAAGAGGCTAAAAGAAATGTGCAGGATGCTTATTTTTAGAGTCCAGATCTCAGCAAGTTGGCTGTGTCCTCTAAAAGCTGCCCACTCTGGGTGGTGAGTGCCTTGTTGGGTTAGGAGAGGCCAGTGCCACACGACTGGATCCAAATCATCATCTTGTAATTAGGAATTACCACTGAGTGTCATGCAGAGGTAAGATGGCGGTGGTGCCTAGTCTGGAACACTTAGTTGTACTTCTTTTGATTGCACTGTTGTTTGGATAAGTACAGCCAGCACAGGAGAGACGACCCAAGGCAGGGGAAAGGGTGCAGTTCAATTTACTTTCTTCCTGCTCCCTTTCCTGGCACCCGTTCTGTTCTGGTCTGTTTCTTCAGTGTCCTTTATTAAGAAACTTTATTTTGAGCCGGGCTCGGTGGCTCAGCCTGTAATCCCGCGCCTTTGGGAGGCTGAGGTGAGTGGATTGCCTGAGCCCGCGGGTTCGAGACCCGCCTGGGCAGCGAGACCTCATCTCTACAATAAATCAAAAAATCAGCTGGGCTATGGTAGCGCCTGCCTGTAATTCAGGCTACTTGGAAGGCTGAGGCGGAAGGATCGCTGGAGCCTAGCGGGTCGAGGCTGCGGTGGCTGGGAGCGGCCACTGCACTCCAGTCTGGGTGACAGAGTGAGACTCCAACTCAAAAATAAAAAAATAAAAAAAGAAACTTTATTTTATTATTTGCGTTTTTTTTTTTTAAGTTGGAGTCTCACTCTGTCGCCCAGACTGGAGTGCAATGGCCGGTCCCAGTCACCGCAGCCTCGACCTGCTGGGCGCCGGTGATCCTTCCACCTCAGCCTTCCAAGTAGCTGGAACTACAGGTGCGCGCTACCATGCCCAGCTAATTTTTGATTTATTGTAGAGATGAGGTCTCGCCAAGTTGCCCGTGCGGGTCTCGAACCTGTGGGCTCAGGCAATCCACTCACCTCAGCCTCCCAAAGGCACGGGATTAAAGGCTGAGCCACTGAGCCCGGCTTGTTTTTTTTTGTTGTTGTTGTTGTTTTGTTTTTTTGAGTCAGAGTCTCACTTTGATGCCCAGTCTGGAATGCAGTCTCATGGCCACCACAGCCTCAACTTGCAGGGCTCAGGTGATCCTTCTGCCTCAGCCTTCCAAGCAGCTGGAACCACAGGCCTGTGCCACCGTGCCCAGCTAATTTTTGATTTATCGTGGAGACGATGTCTTGCCAAGTTGCCCAGGCTGGTCTCGAACCCCTGGGCTCAGGCAATCCTCTTGCCTCTGCCTCCCAAAGTTCTGGGATTACAGGCGTGAGCCGCTGTGCCTGGCCCTTCTTGGGAAATTTTAGAGGATAAATTTTTGGTTACCATAAACAATGCTCTAACCTTGGTTGTTCACCTTTGGTTCCAGGTCAGATTCGTTTTTCACAAAGATTGGTGCAAGAGCCCTTAATGACTGAAGAAATGCAAACTAATGTACTAACTGTAGGAAATTCAATAGATTCAACCTGTAGTCAAAGGTTAAGTGTTTGGGAAGATGGTTACTGACTAGCAAGAAGAGACCCCTGCAGTCCCTCCGTCTCAAGTCCTAGATAGAGGTAATTTTTTTTGTTTGAATCAGTCTCCCTTTGCTGTCCAGGCTGGAGTGCGGTGGCACCATCATGGCTACTGCAGCCTCAACCAGCTGGGCTCAGGTGATCCTTCTGCCTCAGCCTTCCAGGTAGCTGTTTTTTTTTTTTTTGAGTTGGAGTCTCACTCTGTTGCCCAGATTGGAGTGCAGTGGCTGCTCCCGGCCACCGCAGCCTCGACCTGCTGGGCTCCGGCGATCCTTCCGCCTCAGCCTTCCAAGTAGCTGGAACTACAGGTGTGCACTACCACAAAAAGTAATCAAAAAGGATTTTTTTGATTTATGGTAGAGATGAGGTCTCGCCAAGTTGCCCAGGCAGGTCTCGAACCCTCGGGCTCAGGCAATCCACTCATCTAAGCCTCCCAAAGGCGCGGAATTACAGGCTGAGCCACCGAGCCCGGCCCCGGCCAGGATTTTTAAAATTTATTCAGAAACAAGATCTCCCCTAGTTGCTCAGGCTAGTCTTCAACCCCTGGATTCAGGCTGTCCTCCTGCCTCTGCCTTCCAAAGTGCTGGAATTACAGGTGAAAGCCACCGTGCCCTGCTGATACAGGTAATTTATACAAAGCTTTTGATTCTTACATCGATACTGGATTTCTGCTTAGCTTTCTGTTCCTACAGTTGACATTTTTTGCATGTATGTCTTCTTTAAAGGTATTGGTATGAAAATAGGTTTATGATGTCCTCACGTGTCCAGTTTCTGTTTTCTGTTCACAGAGAATCAGGCTTCAGAAACAAACTTGTAGACTAAAACAGGGACTGGCAAACTTGTCTGCAGGTCACATCCAGTCCGCCACCTGTTTTTGATTGGCCTTGCAAGCTGAGAAGGGTTTTGAGAACATTTTTAAATGGTTGGAAGAAATAAAAAGAATATTTTGAAACATGTGAAAATTATGTGAAATTCAAATTTCAGTGTCCAGAAATAAAGTTTTATTGGAACACAGCCATGCCCATGCTCTTATTTATTGTGTCTGGCTGCATTGGAGCACAGGCAGAGTTGTGTGTGGTTATAGAGAATCTGTGGCCTGCAAAATCTGAAGTATTTGCTGTCTGACCCTTTCTGTCAAAAGCTTGCCGGCTCCTGGTGTAAAAACAGCAAGAGTAATGGCAGAAACAAAGCTGAAAATTAGTAAATTTGAGAGCAGGCCCCTGATCAAAGTCCAAATTGAGGCCAGACGCGGTGGATCATGCCTGTAATCCCAGCACTTTGGGAGGCAAAGGCAAGAGGATTGCCTGAGCCTGGGAGTTCAATACCAGCCTGGGCAACAGGGTGAGACCTCATCTCTACGATAAATCAAAAGCATTAGCCGGGCGTGGTGGTGCTTGCCTGTGGTTCCAGCTACTTGGAAGGCTGAGGCGGAAGGATCTCCTCAGCCCAGCAAGTTGAGCTGTGTAGCCATGATGGTGCCACTGAAGTGCCGTCTAGGCGACAAAGGGAAACTCAACTCAAAAAAAAAAAAAAAAAAAAATGGTGAAAACCCCAAATTGATATGAGGTGAATTTTTAAGTCTCAAGGACGTAAACACATTGGAATCACTAACTGTGACAGCTGATGGTGATGCTTCACCCACAGCTTGTCAGACTGTCACATGATGGGTCTGGCCACTTACTTGGCTAGTGTTGCAGGTCAGTGATTGCCAAACTTTTGTGGTTACATACTCCAATTAAAAAAAAAAAAAAAAGGATTCCTGCCGGGCTCAGTGGCTCAGCCTGTAATTCCGCGCTTTGGGAGGCTGAGGTGAGTGGATTGCCTGAGTCCACGGGTTCGAGACCCGCCTGGGCAACTTGGCGAGACCTCATCTCTACAATAAATAAAAAATTAGCCGGGTGTGGTAGCACACACCTGTCGTTCCAGCTACTTGGAAGGCTGAGGCGGAAGGATCGCCGGAGCCCAGCAGGTCGAGGCTGCGGTGGCCGGGAGCAGCCACTGCACTCCAGTCTAGGCAACAGAGTGAGACTCCAACTCAAAAAAAAAAAAGGATTCCTGCCACGTGCAGTGGCTCACGCCTATAATCCAAGTACTTTGTTTTTTTTTGTTTTTGAGTTGGAGTCTCACTCTGTCACCCAGAGTGGAGTGCAGTGGCTGCTCCCGGCCACCGCAGCCTCGACCTGCTGGGCTCCGGCGATCCTTCTGCCTCAGCCTTCCAAGTAGCTGGAACTACAGGTGCGCGCTACCACAGCCGGCTAGTTTTTGATTTATTGTAGAGATGAAGTCTCACTGCCCAGGCGGGTCTCGAACCCGCGGGCTCAGGCAATCCACTCACCTCAGCCTCCCAAAGGTGCAGGATTACAGGCTGAGCCACCGAGCCCGGCTATTCCAAGTACTTTGGAAGGCCAAGACATGAGGATTACTTGGGTGCAGGAGTTTGAGACCAGCCTGGGCAATGTATTGTGGCCTTGTCTCTACAAAAAAAAAAAAAAAAAAAAAAACCAGGCATAGTGGCACAAGCCTGTAGTCCCAGCTACTTGGTGGCAGTGAGCATGCAGAGGGGTAAGAATCGCCTGAGCCCGGGAAGTTGAGGCTGTGGTGAGCCATTATCGTGCCACTGCACTTCAGCCTGGGCAACAGAGTGAGACCCCCAACTCAAAAAAAAAAAGTCTTTGCATACCTCTACTATTACTTATTATAAGTATAGTGAACTGACTGGGCATGGTGGCTCATGCATATAATCCTACCAATTTGGGAGGCCAAGGTGGGAGGATTGCTAGAGCCTAGGAGTTCGAGGCTGCAGTGAGCTATGGTGGTGCCACTGCCCTCCAGTCTGGGAGACAGAGCGAGACCCTATGTCTAAAGAAGTTATAGTGAACTCTACATTGTACATTGTAAATCCCCGCTAAATAGAAGTTCTCATAGTCTCTCCTGTGAGTCACCTTTCTTACCACCTGGGATAGGCACGCTCCACGTTGGAGCTGATTGTTCCAGAATGTTTTCCAGCGATAGAGGCAGATCAAAAATAACTTAAAGCCTTTCTGGGCTGGTGTTTTTCATTAGAGAAAATGGCACGTGTTTTACCTGTCCTTTTGAGGGTGTCAAGTGTTGAGAGAATCCTTAGGGATTCATCCAGTTGAAACTCCCTGACACCTGACAGATGAAACTAAGGCCTGGGGAGGTCAAATGAGTTACTTGAAGCTCAAAGAAGGGTTTAAGGCATATCCGGAGCTAACAGTTGTTGGTCCAGGCCACTCCCTCCCGGGCTCTCTTCTCCTTCCATCCACCTGCCTCTAGAGAAAGAACAGATTACCTGCAACAGCAGAGTTTTTTTTTTTTTTTTTTTTTTGAGTTGGAGTCTCACTCTCACCCAGGCTGGAGTGCAGTGGCACACTCACAGCCACCGCAGCCTCCACCTGCTGGGCTCAGGTGATCCTTCCGCCTCAGTCTTCCAAGTAGCTGGAACTATAGGTGCGCGCACACCTGACTACTTTTTGATTTATTGTAGAGATGAGGTCTCGCCAAGTTGCCCAGACCGGTCTTGAACCCTTGGGCTCAGGCCATCCTCTCACCTCGGCCTCCCAAAGTGCTGGGATTACAGGCATGAGCCACCACGCTCTGCGACAAGTGTCTTTAGAAGAGAAGGGAGGCCGGGCTTGGTGGCTCAGCCTGTAATCTCAGCACTTTGGGAGGCCGAGGTGAGTGGATTGTCTGAGCCCGCAGGTTCGCGACCCACCTGGGCAACTTGGCGAGACCTCATGTCTACAATAAATAAAAAAATCAGCCGGGTGTGGTAGCGCGTGCCTGTAGCTCCAGCTAGTTGGGAGGCTGAGGCGGAAGGATCGCCGGAGCCCAGCGGGTCGGGGCTGTGGTGGCCGGGAGCAGCCACTGCACTCCAGTCTGGGTGACAGAGTGAGACTCCAACTCAAAAAAAAAAAAAAAAAAGCAAAGGGGAGACCCTCCTTCCTTACAGTGACTCACACCTGTAATTTCAGCACTTTTGGGAGGCCAAGGTGAGAGGATCGCTTGAGCACAGAAGTTCAAGACCAGCCTGCGCGTCATAGTGAGACCCCCCTCTCTACAAAAAGATGCAAAAACTTAGCCGGGCTTGGTGGCGCGGGCCTTTAGTCCCAGCTATTCAGGAGGCTGAGGGGAGGGATGACCTGAGCTCAGTGAGGTCAAAGCTGCAGCGAACCCTGATCAGTTTCACTGCACTCCAGCCTGGGCCACGGAGCGAGACTCTGGCTCAAATCTGCCAACCTTGGCGATTAACAACAACAGAAAAGGGTGGGCATCTAATGTATCCTGAAAAGCTTTACTACTTAGGCAGAACTCCCCCCCCCAAAAAAAAGTAAAGTTTTTTTTTCTTTTTCATCTAACCCTAAATACGTTTGATTACGTTTCAGATTCCAGGATGAGCTGGGGGTGGGGTGGAAGGAGGGTCAAAAATTGCGATGCAAACTGCAGGGGGTGGAAACTTTGCCAAGTTCATTCTGTATCCCCAGCGCCTGGAAGCGACGGACGCGCAGGAGGGGCTCCCCTTCCCCACGGGAAAGAGTGACTGAAGAATCGTGTGCATGCGAGGGGTCCACGGGCGGGGGGCGGAGGCCCCCAGCCTTTGTCAGTCGCGAAGGGGTCTCAGGCCCCCAAAGGGTTAAGCACCACTTCCTCCAGACGGAGACACGAAATGTATTTGAAATCGATGTCGAGAACCGGTGGCTCCGCTTCTGGGGCATGGCCAGACCTGGCATCTGGCAGGACCTACGTGCTTAAAAGCACCGCCGCTCGCCACCATTTTCTCCAGGTAATTTTCCATCGCCGCGCCCGCGGTCCGGGGGGAAAGCACTTCTGGACGCCCACCCAGCCCTTCCGCGCGGGAGAGGCGGCGGCGGCGGGGCGGCTGCGCGCGGGCGCCGGCCGCGGGGGCGCCGCCGCGGACCGCGCGGGCCGCGGGCGCCGCCGGGACCCCCGCCCCCCAAACTTTGGCAAGTTGCGGGCGCCGAGCGCGCCCGGAGGCGCGGGGCGCGGCCGCGGGCGGAGCCGCCCCCTGACGCCGGGCCGCCCCCTCCCGGCCCGGGCCGCCCGCTGGCGCGGCTCAAAGTTTGCGGCCGCCCCTGCGCCGCCCGCCCGATGTATGGGTGATATACTGCGGCGGTGTCAGGGTGAGGGACGGCCATATTTGCCGGTGCGGCCCGAGCCGTCAACAACAAAAAGTGCGCGGGCGCTCGGCGGGCGCTCGGACGGGCGCGGGGCCGCCGGGGCCGCCGGGGCCGCCTCGCCGCCGCCCGGCCTCGCCGCCGCCGCCGCCCTCGCGGCCTGGCCCGGCTGCGCCCGGCGCGCCCGCCGCCCGCGGGGATGTCTTACAAGCCGAACTTGGCCGCGCACATGCCCGCCGCCGCCCTCAACGCCGGTGAGTGAGCGCGCCCCGCGGGCCGCGCGCCGCGCCCCAAGTGCCGCCAAGTTGGGGGCCGCGCGCCCGGCCCGGCCCGGGGCTCCCGGGGGACGGCCGCGGCGGCCGGGGGCGGCGGGCGCCGGGTCCCGGCCCGGGGCAGCGCCGCCGCCGCCGCCATGATTCCGGCGCCCGCGCCGCCAAAGTTCGCGGGTGCGCCCCGCGCCTCGGCGGGCCCCGGGGCCGGGGCCTCGGGCCGGGGCGCGGGCGGCCGCGGGGTGCCCCCACGCCGGCGGCCGCGGATCGCGGGGCGCGCGGCGGCGAGGGCGAGGGCGAGGGCGGGGGAGGCTTTTTCTCGGCTCCTTTTTCCTCCGGCTTTTGGGCGGCTCGGCGAGGGCCCCTGCCGGCGGGAGGCGGGAGCGGCCGGGCCGCGCGGGGCGCGGGGCGCGGGGCCGGCCGCCCGGGGCTGGCCGGGCTGGGGGCGCGCACGTGGGCAGGGCCGGGCCGCGCGTGGGCGGGGGGGGCGGCGGGGTCGCGCTGCCGCCGGCCCTGAGGCGCGGGGCCGCCGGGCCTGGGACGGGGTCGCCGGCGGGCGTGGGGGTCCTCGAAGGGCCGGGGCTCGGCCGGCGCGCGGAGCTGGGGCTGCCCAAGCGCGCACGCGGGAACCCCTCGGTGCGCGCGGTGGAAGAAGTTGGAGCAGACCCGGGGCCTCGGGCCCGCGAGAGGCGGGTGGGGGCGGCGGTCCACTGGGGCCCCCCCCCGGAGCCTCCGTGGCCGGGCCTCGAAGGCCCCTGCTTGCGGAAGCCAGGAGGGGCGGCCCTCTCGCTCCCGGGGCTGGGGCTGGGGCTGGAGTAGGGCGCTCGCTGGAAACTCCTCCAGAAGTTGTTAGGCAACTCCAGGCTGTGCCCAGGGGCTTGCCCCAGGGACCGAGGGTGCCACTGGGGCACCCTCGCCCGGAGGGGGCGTACGGTTGTGGGATTGGGAGGTGCCCCGCTGTGTGCCCCCCTAGGGCCCCTCTTTACACACTTGATTGGAAACAGTGCCCTAAAGGCGCATTGTAGGGGGGAGTCGGGGCAGGGGGCAAAGGCCTTAGCGAGGGAGGGGATTGTCCCTGCCGGTCACACATGCCACGCTGGCTGTTCGGCTCAAGTTTGGGTCTTGCGTTGACTTAACAACCCTCCAAATCTGAAGAGAAGCCCAGAAAAGCGAGATTTTAAAAATTCTTGGACACTGAGGCTTAGGGGTTGCAAAGAGTTAAGATTCAGGGTGCGGAGGGAGAGTTGAATTGCTCGGATGAGGTCTCTGAGCCCCAGAGAGCAAACAGCCACTATTTTCTTCTCAAACACCCTCACCTCTGGGGTCCACAGACCTTACAAAGACAGGCTTTGTTGCCAGGTAGGATTTCCAGAGCCTTCTTCATCTGGGTGGAGAGGGGGTGTGTACTGCCAGCCTGGACCAGGCTGAGATCTCAGACCTGTCCTGGTGTCTTTGGGGTAGGGGCCCGAAACTGGACCTTTGGGGTTTGGGGTCCCAGGGACAGAGGCACCCACTGGGACACTTGAAGTCCTGTTCTGGACAGGCCAGCACCTGTGCTCCGGGCTGCTCCTCCTGTGGGGTATTCCAGGAGTGCTGAGGCTCCCCGATCTCTGGTGTTTGGGCGAGGGGCTGCCCACCTCGGGTCCTCTTGCAGAACGCCCCACTCCCCTCCTGCCATTTGCATCCAAGATGGACTCTCTGCTGCCGCTCCTCCGCTGCCTTGTCATCATCCCTCACGCCCTGCAGCCCTGCCTCCTGCTCACGGGTTGCCAAGCCGCGGCCTGGCCGGCGGTGGCAGTGGCGGAGTTAGACAAAGCCCCCGCCTCCCCCGCCCGAGAGCCCCCCAGGCGCCCCAAGTGGCGGGAAGGCCGCCAGCTCCCCAGGCCCAGGCGCTCTTTGTCTGGCGTGGGGGTGGGGAGCTGCGCCCGGCCCGGGAGCTTCCTGGCCTCTGCCAACCCTCCCTCCTGCACACTGCGCTCATTGTCTGAGATGCTTGAGACGGCCTGCGCTGACGTGGTCCCTGTGTCCCGGTCCCTGTGTCTGCGGCAAGGAGTGGCCATGAGTGGAACTCGGGGCTCTCCCGCCAACTCTCCCCAGGGCCAGACACCCCACAGCATCGAAGCAGGGGCTGGCCTTGGCACAGAATCGGAGTCACCCTCCACTCTACGGGGTGACGGGAAAGTCAGGCTTTGAGCTGTGGCTCTGCTCCCCGCAACCACGCGGGGCGGCTTCTCTTTCTTCCCCCCTCGCCCTTGGTCCCCCAAAACCTCAGCCCTGTAACATCACACAGGAGGACGGGGTGCCTTAGACCCTCTGCTCGGAAGCACTGCCCCTCACAGGTGGAGAAACTGAGGCTCAGAGAGGGAAGGGCTGTGTCTGAGGTCACACTGCCAGGAGCGGCACTGCTGGGGCTGGCTTCTGGTCCTGGAGGGAGGACAGAGGGGGAGGCGAGGAACAGTGACAAAGCAGCAAGGGAAGAGGGCAGGAGGTGTGCAGAGGACACAGGGTTGCGGCCAGCACACCCTCTGCCAGGGTGCTGGAGTCTTCGAAACTCCTTGGCGGTGAAGCGCTGTGCGTGATACACGCCCCAGTCTCAGCCCTGGAGCCTTCCCGAGCTCAGAGAAGTGTCACGGCCTACAGCAGTTGGGATTGGAACCCAGGTCTGAGACTGCTACTCAGACCACACGCACTGCCACATCAGAAGGCCCAGGAAACGAGTTCAGCCGAGGTGGTGAGGGGTTCAGGGGAGCACCTGCCCTGCCCATTCTCGCGCTGCCCACTGTACAGCCTCGGCTGCCGTGGACAGAGGTCGCAGACGTGCGCGCAGCGTGTCCCCATCCTGAGCAGCACGTCCTGGTAGCACAGGCATCTCCTCTCCCCACGTGGCACACGTGGAAACAGGCTCAGAGTGGCACGGTGCTCAGCCCTCTTCAGGGTCCAAGTCCACGTTTCCTTAGTGGCTGCCTGAGCTTGAGCACAGCCCGGGCCCCAGTGGGGACATCTCAGGCTGGCTGCGACCTAGGAAGCTCTCTCGGTCCTGGATGGAGGAGGGACGGTGGCTGGCTCCAGGCTGCTTCTGTGCTGTGACCTGGGTCCCCCCTCCCGCCCACGGCCCGGGGCTCGGCTCCAGGGTCCTCCCCACTCCATCAGCCTGAGCTCCTGAACTTCCTTCCTCCCTGCCCCTCCCCTCGCCCACACACGCGAGCAGCTGGTCGCTTTGGCCAGCCTGGCACCAGCTGTCCATCCCCGGGGCCAAGTCTGCGGAGCCCGCTGTGTGCGTGAGAGAGACCGGTGGCTCTGGGGGCGGCAGGCGGGCAGCTGCCGAGGAGGACTAGGTAAATTCTCCATGGTTACCACTGTTTGTCATTCTGCAGGATATCCTCTACCCGCGAATGGCCACTGGGACGCCATTGTGGGCCTGCATGCTCCCAGCCACGGACTCCCACCCGCGTCCAGGAGGCTGTGTCTCGAGCTGGGCCCTGCTTTGTCCCTGACTGCCAGGCCCAGGCGGTGTCCCTGAATGTGGCACCCCACGTGTGGGGCCGTCTCCCTCTTCTCTTGAGGTGCAGAGACCTGGGGGAGTAGACTGTCCCCTCTTTGGGAAGGGGGAGACAGAAGCCCAGAGAGGTTGAGGGGCTTGTCTGAGGGCACACAGAGAGGCTGTGATATTCTCGACTCCTGTTCTGTGTCCAGTGTGCCGGGTTGGGTCTCAGATCCTCCAAGGCCTTCCCCACCCTCACCCATCGAGGCCAGTGAGATCTGGGTACTAGGGGCGGAAAGGCTTCTCTGCGGTGGGGGTCCTCGCCTGGTGAGCACCAGCTTCTGGAGTAGGCGGGCTCTTCTGGCGATGATGTGGCCCTAGGCTATCCGTCTCTAGGGAGCAGGACACAGGGGAAGGGCACAGACAGGTAGGAGGCCGGGAACAGCAGTGACTCTCCCCTTGGGGACCAGCCCTCCTGCATGGAAGGCTGCCCGGTGGGCTGGAGTCCTGTGATGACCGACGTCTGCCGTATCTTTCATCCACACACTCGGCGTCCGTCCTCCCGGCTGGTGTCAGGGCCATGGCTGGTGGAACCGGAGGTCCAGAGCAGGGCTCTCCATCCTGCCGCAGTTGGTGCGTGGGTCTGGGGTGGCGGACTGTCGCAGGACCTAGAGTCCTTGTCTTGGGTACACCTGGACAAGGTGCTGAGACTCCTGACCCCTCTCTCCTCCCCTGTAGCTGGGAGCGTCCACTCGCCTTCTACCAGTATGGCGACGTCCTCACAGTACCGCCAGCTGCTGAGTGACTACGGGCCACCATCTCTAGGCTATACCCAGGTACGGCAGTCAGGGAGAGGGCACGGCGGGAGGGGCCTTGGGCCCCGGGCTCTGAGGGAGACGGGCTCCCTGCCTTCAGGGGTCGGGAGGAAGGATGGGATGGAACTGTCACCTGCGCATCCTCAACCCGAGGCCCTGGCTTGGCTCCTCTCCAGACGGGGGACATCAGCGAGGCAGGGCGACGAGGGCTGCGCTTCGCGGGGACACCCCGAGGTGGGGGGCAGGGAGGGCGTGAGGAAAGGGCTGCAGCCCCAGAGCTGCAGGTGCTGCTGGGGCCACGGCCCAGGTGCCTCTCAGGCAGTCTCCTTGCTCCTCTTCCTGGGTGCAAAAGGTCTGACCCTGACCTTGTGTCTCTAAGCTGGGACAGGGGCCCCCGCTGTTCCTCTCCCTACTTGTGCCCGGATGAGCCATTTCTTGGTGGAGACAAGATGCGTCTCCCCGAGGGTCAGTCTTACGAGCGAGGCTGTCCCCTGGGCCACCACTTGCCGGACTGTGACCCCCACTCGGTAACCTCCCGAAGGCTCGGTTTCCTCTCGCAAAGGGGGAATCTTCCTAGCTGCCTCACGAGCAGGGGGACGGCAGGCTGGGGCCAGCTACCCTCCAGCCGCACCCTGCGTCCACGAGGGACATGCCGCCCCTGGGGCAGGCCCAGGCCCTCCGAGCTGGTCATCAGCTAGAAGCTTCTCCCCTGGGCCAGGCGCAGCATGAGTGTTCCGAGGTTGCCATGGAGGCCGTTCCTCGGCCGAGCGGTCAACTTCCCGGCCATGCCCCGCCAGGCCGTCCTCTCCCAGGAGGAGAAGCAGGCGCGGGCCCGGGAGCGGGACCCGCTGAAGGAGCGGCGGCGGCGGGAGGATGGGCTGAGGCGCAGCCTGGAGCGCCAGTGCAACACCCTGGCCGTGCGGCGGCAGCGCCGCCGGGAGCGGCAGGAGGACCGGGAGGCCGGGAGGCGGTGCCACCGGGAGGCCGGGCAGCCAGACGAGGGCAGGCGGACGGAGCACGAGGCCAGGGGACAGAGGCGGCCGAGGAGGGAGGAGGCAGCGCGGGCCTTGCTGGGGGAGCTGGCCACCCTGGTGCTGCCCGGGGAGACGGTCAAGGAGCAGGAGGAGGAGGAGAGGCCCGAGCATGCAGCCTGGGCCTGCGGGCCCCTGGGGACTGCCGCCTCGCTGATACGGGTGCTTGCTGGGGCGCTCTTGGCAGTGGTGGGAAGAAGGGTTTTCCGTGGGTGGCCCTGCAGGCGGGAGGACGGGTGAAGGGACACATCCCCGGCTCCCTCGGGCCCTGGGGGATGGCTGCAGTCCTGCCGGCCCCAAGTCTGGCCTCCGTCTCACTGCGCACTCGGGACTCAGCCCTTGGGACGTGCTTTCTCGTCCATCCAGGTCCAGGGAAACGCCCTGGGAACTCGTTTTTGCCAAGACAAGCCAGCTCCTTGGTGTTTTTCATCTGAGCTTCCTGGAGACTGTGGGGTGGTTTCCTCCGGTGTGGGCAAATGGGAGAGTGAGGGCCAGCCTCCTAACCTATAGTTGTCGCTCTGAATGGGAGGTGGCTCGTCCTAGCTGAGGCGGGCAGCCTTGGGGGTCTGAGGCTACCTGCTTTCTTTCCACCGACCCGCCCTGGACTCGGAGCTTTCTACCCCACTGCCCAGGTGTGGGGTCCTGACCATTGGGGTCGGGTTAGGGCTCCAGCCATCTGAATCCATTCCTTTCTCACCCTAGGGAACTGGAAGCAGCCAGGTGCCCCAGAGCAAATACGCGGAGCTGCTGGCCATCATCGAAGAACTGGGAAAGGAGATCAGACCCACGTACGCCGGCAGCAAGAGCGCCATGGAGAGGCTAAAACGTGGTACGCCATGACCCAGCTGCCCTGCAGGCGACCCTACAGCACTGGCCGGGCAACTGGGAGAACACCAGAGGCGGGGTGGGGAGGGGTCCCCGACTGGGGCTTTGTATTTATTTTTATTTTTAAAGAGGTAGGGTACAGGGCCGAGTGTGGTGGCTCACGTCTGTCATCCCAGCACTTCGGGAGGCCAAGGCGAGAGGATTGCCTGAGCCCAGGGGTTCGAGACCTGCCTGGGCAACTTGGTGAGACCGTGTCTCTACAATAAGTCAAAAAATTGTCCGGGCGTGGTGGTATAGCTGTAGTTCCAGCTACTTGGAAGGTTGAGGCGGAGAGATCACCTGAGCCCAGTAGTTTGAGGCTGCGGTGGCTGTGAGCATGCCACTGCCCTCCAGCCTGGGCAACAGAGTGAGACTCCAACTCAAAAATAAATGAATGAATGAAGATATGGGGTATATGGTTCAGGATTAGGTATACAAGTGGTCATCGTACAGGTGAAGTTTGGGCCTCCCTTTGGTCCCCACTTTGCCTGGTTTGAGATCAGGTACCTTATTGATGTTGTCCTCCACTCATCCCCTAGGACTCCTGTTTTTACAGGATTGCTGTCTGATGTGGAGGCATCAGGTCAGGCAAGTGGGGTCTGGTGGTTTGGGAAGGGCCTTGGAGGCTGGAGATCTTCAGGTGGGGCTTCTGGGAAGGGCAGCCCCCGCCAGCACATCCCCCTCACCCTTGCGTGCCATCCGAGGCCCTGCCAGCTCTTAGGGAATCTCCGTAGCCCCCAGGTCCCACAGCTCTGCTGCCTGCTCCCATCCTGTGGGGAGCAGCAAGAAGCCGGATACAGCTAGCTCTCTTCCCTGGGTGGCTGGAACCGTGCAGGGCTCATTAGTGCCTGCACTGCTCTTTGTCACCTCTTGGGCGTAGGGGTCCATCCTAGGGTCTGCAAAGGGAGAGTGAGAGCGCTTGTTAAATTCTCTAATTTGAAGAGGGGAGGTGGGTGTGAGGAGGACGTCACAGAACACAAGGGGCTCACACACGTTAGGGTGTGACTGACCAGCTGGGTTCAGGATGTTCCATCGGTGGCTAAGAGGGGACTGGAGAAGAGAATATCTATTTCAGGTGGCAGTTCAGCAGAGCTGTGGCCATGAGCTCATTTAGAATGAGGGACTTGGGTTCTTAAGAAGGCAAGTTTGGGCTGGGCTCGGTGGCTCAGCCTGTAATCCCAGCGCTTTGGGAGGCCGAGGTGAGTGGAATGCCTGAGCTTGTGGGTTCGAGACCCGCCTGGGCAACTTGGCAAGACCTCATCTCTACAATAAATCAAAAAATTAACCAGGTATGGTAGCATGTGCCTGTAGTTCCAGCTACTTGGAAGGCTGAGTGGAAGGATCGTCGGAGCCCAGCAGGTCGAGGCTGCGGTGGCCGGGAGCGTGCCACTGCACTCCGGTCTGGGCGATGGAGTGAGACTCCAACTCAAAAAAAAAAAAGGCAACTTTGGAAAAAAAGGAGCGAACATTCTTTGGTTAGAAATTTGGGGCATAAGTTGGGGCTGCTGTGGGGGGTCTTGACGCCCCGGCAATGCTCCAGCTGAGGACAGGCTGCCACCCAGAGGAGAGTCTTTCTGGTGTTCAGGAAACCTTGAAGAGGCTGACTACTGACCAAGCTGGGCTGGGTACACACAGGGCTGGGCTTGGCCGAGTCAGAGGCTGTGACTGCAGAGCGCCTGAGGAAGGATGCAGAGCCCATCTCTGATCTAGCCTGGAGTCAAGCGGGCTTTGCCCTGGTAACTGGAGTGCTGGCTGCCCCAGTGGAAATTCCTGAGAAGCTTCTGGACCCCAGTGTTTAACAGATGATTTGCAGTCACCCCCAAAAAGGCAGTGGGTTCATGTCAACAAGTCGATATACTTAGTGACCACTCCTGGATGAGCTGCTGGTCCCACAGTAGCAAGGAGGACCTAATGCCATACTGGCCAACAGCCAGGCCCAGGCTAACCAAGCTCATGTCACAGCAAGGCGAAAACAGGTCGTCGGGAGCGCGGGGGTGTTGGGAGCATCGTGGGTAGGTTGGCAAACGACAGCCCATGAGCCAAGAGTGGTTTTTATAGTTATAATGCTTGAAAGAAATATGATTTTGGGACACATGAAAATTATGTGAAATTCAGACTTCGGTGTCCATAAATAAAGATATGTGGGAACATGGCCACACCCATGGTTTACATATTGGCTGTGGCTGCTTTCACGATACGACAGCTGAGTGGAGTAGCTGTGATAGGGACTGTTGCCTGAAAAGCCCAGAATACCTGCTGTCTGGCCCTCACAGAAAAGTATTTTCAGCCCCTAAGATAGATTGTAAGATCTGTGAGGTGGCAATGTGGGGGTGTCGTTCCCAGTGGCCTCTAGGAGTCCTACAGTAGAAGGAATAGACTTCTTGGTGTTTGTTAAACTGAGACCAACGCTTCATGAGGTTCTGAAAAGGCAAAAAAGGAAAAAACAAATGGTGACCGCCACACCTTAGGGACAAAAGCTGAGGAGACTCGTAGGGCAGAGGTAGCTTAGGAGGATGTCGCAGAGGACCCAAGCTCAACATGCAGGAGCAGTGCCCCTCATGTGCAGGCCAGAACATTCTCTTGACCAGTCTCTGACTGGTCAGGCCCTTTCTAGAATTTAGACTGAAGAGGCCAGAGAAAAATCTTTACAATGGGACGAGCTTAAGAACTCAGGTGGAGGCATGTTTATTCTCATCAGCCAACAGAATGTTACCCAAGGAGAGTTTGCTGGGGCCACCTGGAGTGCAGGACATTTTTGGGGAGGCAGGAAGGAATTTGTTAGTGCCTTGAGGGTTGTTTGGATATATTGTCCTCTGAGTCCCCTTCCAGTCTGAGGGCTTCTGGCCAGGCTGTAAAAGGATCGCCCTTCTTCCCGTTCAGGAGTGGAGTGGGTCGGCTGGCGGATCCTATGAACCAGATGATCCTGGCCTCTGCTTCTCTTTCAGGCATCATTCACGCTAGAGGACTGGTTCGGGAGTGCTTGGCAGAAACGGAACGGAATGCCAGATCCTAGCCGCTGTAGTTTTGAAGGTTCTTTATCTTTCAACAAGATGAGAAGTTACAATTCATCTCCCCTGTTCAGATGAAACTCTTGTTTTCAAGATGGTAACAGTTTGGTTTTTCTCTCATGGTTCACTTGGCTCCAAACCTACAGTCTCAAAGATTGAGAAAAGATTTTGCAGTTAATTGGGATTTGCATTTTAAGTAGTTAGGAACTACCCAGGTTTTTTTTTTTAAGCATTGATTTAAGAGATGCACGAAGCGATCTTATAGCAAACTGTAGTTTGCCTCCAAGACACCAGTGTCTCCCTTTAATCTTTTCTTTTGAGCACACTTATGTTACCCACGTTGTTCTTTCTTCCTCTTCATAAGCTAATACAGCTCTAGGGGTTTTGTTTTTAATGCATACTGACAGCACGCTTTACTTAGTAGCCGCTCCATTTGCCATACAATGTAGATTCTACCTAATGTAACTTCTTTTTTGCTTAAGCGTTTGCATGACTATTAGTGCTTTGAAGTCAGTTTTTTAAATGCACAAGTTATAAATACAAAAGGAAGAGCAGCCTACCAAACTTAACAAGGACCCTCGAAAACTTTCATACTAAGACTGTGAGTAGATTTCAGTTCTGCGTTTACTGTAAGTTGATCAAAACATCTGGAAGAAAATGACTAAAACTGTTTGCATCTTTGTATGTATTTATTACTTGATGTAATAAAGCTTATTTTCATTAACAATTTGTATTAAAATGTGGGTTCCTTGAATTCTTAAGTGCTATCTTAAAACATCTCCTCAGTGACAGATAGGAAATATCTGTCAAAAGCTGTTTTCCACCTAGCCCAGAAACATTGTCTGTGGTGATATTGTTAGCACAGCTGGCTGGGGAAGGAATGTATTTGCTAAGTCTGAGATAGAAAGTGTTCCTCTGTCCACAGCTCCAAATTTCCCTTCCCACTATTACTGGTTTCTTGTGTATTATTATTATTATTATTATTATTACTTTGAGTTGGAGTCTCACTCTGTCACTCAGACTGGAGTGCAGTGGCCACTCCCGGCCACCGCAGCCTCAACCTGCTGGGCTCCGGTGATCCTTCCGCCTCAGCCTTCCAGGTAGCTGGAACTACAGGTGCGCGCTACCACGCCCGGCTAATTTTTAAAAATTTTATTGTAGAGATGGGGTCTCGCCTGCCCAGGCGGGTCTCGAACCCACGGGCTCAGGCAGTCTACTCACCTCAGCCTCCCAATGGCACAGGATTACAGGCTGAGCCACTGAGCCCGCCTCTTGTGTATGATTTATCTTCTAAAGGGAGGTGGAGCTGGGGAAGCATCCTGGATGCCCCAAGAATAGGTGCAGAATGCAAGTCTCGGTAGGATGCTGAAGCTTCCAGTGAGTGTCCAAGTCGAAAAGACCCTGCCAGGCACTGGCATCCAGTCTGCACCTGCCACATGGTCTGGAAGCACTGCAGATGTGAGACAGGTCCTGCATCTGGCACTCTGATAATGACCCTCTCACCTCACTGTATTTTTCCCTACTTGTTTTCTATGTGAACTCCAGATAAATTCTAAAAAGCCAAGCTGGGCCGGGCGCAGTGGCTCACGCCTGTAATCCCAGCACATTGGGAGGCTGAGGCAAGAGGATTGCCTGAGCCCATGGGTTTGAGATCAGCCTGGGCAACATGGCAAGACCTCCTCTCTTCAATAAATCAAAAATATTTAGCTGGACTTGGTAGCACACACCTGTGGTTCTAGCTACTTGGAAGGTTGAGGCGGAAGAATCGTCTGAGCCCAGAAGGTCGAGGCTGCAGTGGCCATGAGTGTGCCACTTGCACTCCAACCTGGGTGACAAAGTGAGACTCTAACTCCAAAAAAAAAAAAAAAAAAAGGAAAAGGAAAAGAAAAAAAGAAGCCAAGCTATTACGCATGGCCTAAAACAAAAACAAACACTGTAAGGTCAAATCCAGCTTAAGTTATTTTAAGTGATGCAAATTCATAAGCACATCAGATTCTGGAATCTCATCTCTTCTAAATCTACTTGCAAATCAACATGTAGGGAATATGTGTATTTCTGCATCAGAGCTATGAATTAGCAACATGCAAGTTCAGCATATTCAGCGAATGGAGCAGGTAACTTACTGATTTTTAACTCCTTCACCATCTTGTTTTCTCTTTTATTCTCTTAACCTGATGTCAGGGTAACTGAGATCTAAGTATCACCAGGCCACAGCCTTCCAGCAGATGACAAGTTGCCACCAAATGCTATTAATGTTTGACTAAATCCTGACTAATAATGCTTTTCTAAAAAAAATTTTTGAGTCAGGGGCTCATACTTTGTTGCCCAGGCTGAAGTACAGTGGCACAACCACGGCCCACCACAGCCTCTAGCTCCTGGGCTCAAGCAATCCTCCTGTATCAGCTTCCCAAGTAGCTGGGACTATAGGCACGTGCCACCACACTCAGCTCATCTCACTATGTTGCCCAGTCTGGTATCAAGCAAAAAATATTATTTCTAACCTTTTATAATATACACAATCATACAAACAAAAGTGCCGCTTAAGCCAAGTGCAGTGGCTCACGCCTGTAGTACCAGCACTACAAAAAAAAAAAAAAATTAGCTGGGTGTGGTGGTACATACCTGTAGTTCCAGCTACTTGGAGGGCTGAGGTGGAAGGATCGCCTGAGCCCAGCAAGTTGAGGTTGCAGAGGCTGTGCGCGTGCCACTGCACTCTAGTTTGGGCAACAAACTGAGACTCCGACTCAAGTACAGCTTAAAATAAGGGAACACCCTTCTAACTCCTGTCTAGGTCAAGAATAGAACTTTGTCAGTTATCCCAGTGCCCCTCTAAGTGCTGTCACAATGACAGCACTTAGAAAGGAAAGTAGCCACTATTTTTAAAATTTTTATTTTTATTTATCTATTTATTTGAGCTGTAGATGCACTCTGTTGCCCAGGTTGGAGTGCAGTGGCACACTCATGGCCACCACAGCTTCGACCTGCTGGGCTCAGGTGATCCTTCTGCCTCAGCCTTCCAAGTAGCTGGAGCTACAGGCATGTGCCACTATGCCCAGCTACATAGTTGTTTTGTTTTTGTTTTGTTTTTTTGAGTTGGAGTCTCACTCCGTTGCCCAGGCTGGAGTGCAGTGGCATACTCACGGCCACCCCGGCGTCAACCTGCTGGGCTCTGGCGGTCTTTCCACCTCAGCCTTCCAAGTAGCCAGAACTACAGGCGTATGCTACCACGCCCGGCTAATTTTTGATTTATTGTAGAGACAAGGTCTCGTCAAGTTGCCAGGGTGGGTTTCAAACCCGCAGGCTCAGGCAATTCACTCACCTCAGCCTCCCAAAGTGCTGGGAATACAGGCTGAGCCACTGAGTCTAGCCAGCTACATAGTTTTATTCTTTCTTTTTTTTTGAGTTGGAGTCTCACTCTGTTACCCAGACTGGAGTGCAGTGGCTGCTCCTGCAGCCTCGACCTGCTGGGCTCCAGCGATCCTTCTACCTCAGCCTTCCAGGTAGCCGGAATTATAGGCAAGCGCTACCACGCCCGGCTGATTTTTTGATTTATTGTAGAGATGAGGTCTCGCTGCCCAGGTGGGTCTCGAACCTGCGGGCTCAGGCAATCCACTCACCTGAGCCTCCCAAAGGCGCAGGATTACAGGCTGAGCCACCGAGCCCGGCCATAGTTTTATTCTTAATGTGTACATCTTGACTCACTATAGCTTAGTCCACCATGTAAATAACTGATGTTCTTAAGTCTTTCAAAAATAAGTCTTTAAACACTCTATAGTAACACTGGTGGTGGGACTCACCACCGTTAGTCCCTGGAAGCTTCCTGGCAGATTCTGTCCGTTGGAATCTCTACTTCTCTTCTCTGGACATTTTTACTTGATTCCCAGAGTTCTTTCAGGAGTTTCTTTTTTTCTAGGGTTTCCTTTGCTCTTCTTTTCCTTTCTTGCTTTTTCTTCTCTGCCTCTCGTTTTTCTTGGTAAACAGGACTGTTTTCACCATTGTAGAAAACATCTACTTTTTCTTGCAGGATCTTCCGAGCCAGCTTTCTGTTTTGATCAACTGATCTTGTCTGATGGCACTGTAAGAGATATTTTATAATGTGAAAACCACAAGATGTTAAGAGACGGACAAGACCCCAGAAGTCATTACATTCAACCTGTTCACTTCATAGATAGGGACAGGCCCAGAAGGGAATACCACCTGTCAGTAATCTCCGTAAGTCAGTGAGGACTAGGCCCTTTCCTGCTTCTGTCCTGTGGCCTCTGCCTTATCCTGTACCATAGCTGTATTGTGTGGATTTCACTGTGATTGCTTCAATAATCAGGAGTATTATTTTTGTTCCAAAGCAAAACTGGGCCTTCAAATAACTTAAAGTTCCAAATAATTATGAAACTATCAACTAATATATTTAGCCTGTGGCCAGGGAGCAACTACTTCGTGTATACTGTTCATAAGCAAATAGTTCTGTCTGAAGGAAGAAAATAGCATCTTCCCTACTAGTCAATCATAACATTCATTATATAATGCTTTAGTTATTATGAGTGCATGTCTTGCAAAGCTGTTTGATAAAAAGAAACTCTGGGTCGGGCACAGTGGCTCACGACTGCAATCCCAGCACTTTGGGAGGCTGAGGTGAAAGAGGCCAGGAGTTTGAGGCCAAGAGTTCAAGACCAGCCTAGGCAACATTGCAAAATCCTGTCTCTACAAAAATTTAAAATACACAAAATTATCTACACATGGTGGCACATGCCTGTAGTTCCAGCTGCTTGGGAGGCTGAAGCGAAATGATCCCTTGAGCCCAGGAGTTTGAAGCTGCAGTGAGCTATGATCTCACCACTGTACTCCAACGAGACCCTGTCTCCAGGCTTGGTGGCTCAGCCTGTAATCCCAGCGCTTTGGGAGGCCGAGGTGAGTGGACTGCCTGTGCCCGTGGGTTCAAGACCAGCCCAGACAACTTGGGGAGACCACGACTCTATAATAAATCAAAAATTAGCTGGGCGTGGTAGCGTGCACCTGTAGTTCCAACTATTTGGAAGGCCGAGGCGGAAGGATCGCCAGAGCCCAGCAGGTTGAGGCTGCGGTGGCTGGGAGCATGCCACTGCACTCCAGTCTGGGTGACAGAGTGAGACTCCAACTCAAAAAAAAAAAAAAAAAAAAATTAGCCAGGCGTGGTAGCGCATGCCTATAATTCCAGCTACTTGGAAGGCTGAGGCAGAAGGACTGCGGGAGCCCAGCAGGTTGATGCTGGGGTGGCTGTGAGTGTGCCACTGCACTCCAGCCTGGGCGACAGAGACTCTAACTCAAAAAAAAAAAAAAGTCCTGGCCGGGTGTGATGGCTCAAGCTTGTAATCCTAGCACTTTGGGAGGCTGAGGTGAGAGGATTGCCTGAGCCCACAGGTTCAAGAACAGCCTGGGCAACTTGGTGAGACCTCATCTCTACAATAAAAAAAAAATTAGCCAAGCATGGTAGCATATGCCTGTAGTTCCAGCTACTTGGAAGGCTGAGGTGGAAGGATCACCTGAGCCTAGCAGGTCGATGTTAGGGTGGCTGTGAGAGTGGCACTGCACTCCAGCCTGGATGACAGAGTAAGACTCAAACTAAAAAAAAAAAAAAGTCCTACGGAGTATGAAATTGGGGTGAAAAAACAATACTAAAAGCAAATTTGGAGTACCTTATAAAATAGGTTAGACGAAAATCAACTATATCAGGCTTAAGAATTTTGTAACTCACGAATGACAGTTTTTTCGAGGATGAAAAGAAAGGTGATTGAAGTCAGAAATGATATGCTCTTGTCTCAAAAGCTCATAAGTGAAGTACAGCTATTAGGAATGTGGACTTGGCTTTGGTCTGAGTTGGCTCCTGTAGTGGTAAGACCTCAGGCAAGTTACCTAAGCTCTCTGCCCTGATTCCACATCCGTACCGAAAATCATGAACATGGGGCTATGTGAATTGAGAGTTAATGCTGCTTAGAACAGTGCCGCCCACGTGGTTACAAGATTTGTAAGTATCTGATATCAGCGTCATCAGAGATGAAAAGCCTGCCTTTACGGTCTCTTCTCTTTGCTGCTTCTGAAGCCTGTGCTGCTTTGAAGGCTTTCTGGTTCCACCGAGTGGGCTTGTCTTTCAGAGGCCATGGGGCTACTACTACAAGCCAGCAAAGAGGGAGAAAGCACTCCGCCATTTCCTAGAGGTTCAGTTTTTGTTGAAAGCTGGTGATATTCTGATCAGAGATTTGTCTTTTCTGTAAAGAAGACAGGCACCTACTGGCAGCTGTGCACAGCTGTTTTCTTCTGGGGCTGAAAATGGCTGGCCTCCTTTGTCTCACCCTCAGTCCTCCTTCTCAGAAGGGTAGGTATCACTGACATTTACAAAGAGGGGACAGAGGGATACGGAGGATGTGGCCATCCTAACATTGACCAGCCAGGTTCGCTAAGGGTGAGAATGTTAGCTGATAATCCAGGCCTGCTTGCTGCCTACTCAGGAGCTTGCAGCCCACAGCACAGCTGCAGATCTTGCAGCCACCTGCAGCCAGAGTGGCTGAAAGAACCATGCTACCCAGGCACCTGCCTTCATCAGCAACTGCTTGGCTGTGTCAAGGTGCTGCTTCCCGTGGGCGGCAGCCAAACACCAGTGCTGCCTGCCAAATTCAGGGATGACAGCAATACCCTGGCTCCAAAGGATCCTGGAACCAGGCTTCTGAGGCTGAATAGGAGTTCTGCCTTAGGGAGCAATGGCTCAGGGCAGGAGCAAGACCTGCAGTGCCCTCTGCTGCTGGGCTGGTAGAGGGCGGCCCACGGCTGAATGAGAACGCGCCTGATCACTGTCTGCACTCAGGACAAATCTACTGAGGCTGCAGAACCCTCGGGCGGGGTGGGCCTCCCCCCAGCAGTCTTCCCTGCCACCTTTACAACGATGCCGGAGGGGATGTGCTTCAGCACCACACAGTTGCTCGTTTTGTTGGTTGCTTGACCCCCAGGACCATGTCCTTTCACAAACTGCTCTTGGAGTTCCTTCTCATCCAAGGAGAGGAGGGCAGGGCAGTCCTTTTTGCCCGCCATCTGGACTGGAGGGACGACTCTTCCCAGGGAGAACAGCGTCAGCTTCTCCCAGAGCCGGAGTCCCCATGGCACTGTGCGGATTCTGGTCAGTGGTGTAGGAAAACGAAATAAACCTGATGTGCTCATAGAGAAAGCGGCTCCACTTGTGTAGGACCTGAATTAGACAAATAAAAAAGACAGTTTTACAGCAAGATGCATTTGCCTTCAAGATTATACTTCAGATTCTAAGATAGCTTTTTATAAAACAATTCAAATGATGACCCATCTGTTCCCCAGGGGATTTAGGAAATGAGCGAAGACATTATTCAGCAACACACCTCTCTTCAGCCTTGCATTGTCTGCTGTGTTCTTACCAGTCCATGCCCTGCCTAATAAATATTTTCTTACAATAGACCAAAAATATCCTCAAAGCACCCAGAGGTGCTGTTTCTCAGGAAGGAGAGATTTTGAGTGAAATTCAAAGGAACAGGGCTGTAATTTGATAATGAGATATTAAACAGTACATCAAGAAGGAATTAGGATCTGAGTCAAGTGCCAGTATTTAAATGTTTGAGCATCTTTGAAGTCAAAATGTAAAGATGATAGTATGAGAGTCCATTTTATAGCTGAGCTTAAACAGTCTGACACAGTAAACATCACTATCAATCAATGTCATGATTGTTATTTTTTAATGTTTCCAGTTTCATGGATTTGAATGGGAACATCTGTTCACTCTGATGCACTGCCAATAATGTGATCCAACTGGTACCCATCGTTAGAACTACCAAGTCAACTCATTTTTATTAAGGTGCTTGTTAGGTTCAAAATACCACGCAAGGTATAGTGAAAGCTATGAGATGAAAAAGAGCTAGACACTGTCTTCATGGAGCTTGCAGGCTAGGTAGAGAAGACAGTCAGAGAAAGCATTATTTAACAACAAAGACTGAAGTAACTACTGGAGACATACGGTTGAAACGACTTAGTTGACAAATGAATAGGACAAAGAATAATAGCTGTGAGGATACGGCGAATCCCACAGGCCTTTGCTTTCTTGGAGGGGCAAAAGGCAGAAAGATCTGAAAATTCTCCCATGTGGGCAGGAGCAAGTCACACCTGGGCCTGCCTTCTCGGCTGGAAAATGGGTGAATTAGCCCTCTTCACCCATCCCAGGTAGGCTTAAAAAAGATCAGAGGAAAAAGTATTTGGAAAGAGCTTTGTTGATACCTTTCAAAGCCTGAGATTGATTTTTTTTTTTTTAATTTTAAAGATATGGGGTACAATTCAGGGTTAGGTATACAAATGTTCATTATGCAGGTACCCTTATTGATGAGGTGTGCCTACCCTCCCCTGGCGGTTTCCCTCACTGCCAATCCCACCTAGACTGATTTTTAGTAAAATCTGTCACCCAGGTGGATTATGAGAACTACAAATGTACCTGATTGCTTAATGCATCTTTTCTAAGGATTATGTAGGCACTAAACACAGATGTGCTGTTCTTTTTAACAATTGCTTCCTATGAGGCTCTAAATACCTTCTTTTACCATTTGAAACCCTGTCTAGTCACAGCAGCTTGTCTCTAACATAAGTAGAAGCCACCTTTTTTTTTTTTTTTTGAGCTGGAGTCTCACTCTGTCGCCCAGGCTGCAGTGCAGTGGTACACTCACGGCCACAGCAGCCTCGACTTGCTGGGCTCAGGTGATCCCTCTGCTTCAGCCTTCCGAGTAGCTGGAACTACAGGCACACACCACCACGCCCAGTTAATTTTTGGATTTATTGTAGACATGAGGTCTCGCCAAGTTGCCCAGGCTGGTCTTGAACCCCTGAGCTTAGGCAGTCCTCTCACCTCTGCCTCCCAAAGTGCTGAGATTACAGGCATGAGGCACCACACCCGTCAGAAGCCAACTTTTTTTTTTTTTTGAGTTGGAGTCTCACTATGTCGCCCAGGCTGCAGTGCAGTGGCACACTCACGGTAACCCCAGTGTTGACCTGCTGAGCTCCAGCAATCTTGCCTCAGCCTTCCAAGTAGCCAGAACTACAGACACGCGCTACCATGCCTGACTAATTTTTGATTTATGGTAGAGACAAGGTCCTGCCAGGTTGCCCAGGCTGTTCTTGAACCCACGGGCTCAGGCAATCCACTCACCTCGGCTTCCCAAAGTGCTGGGATTACAGGCTGAGACACTGAGTCCGGCCAGAAGCCAATTTCTAAGATAACTGGACATCAACAGATTACTCTGCAGCTGAGAGGTGTGCTCTCAGCTCATTTGCCTCCCAACTACTGTCAACTTTGACTGCTAACATCTACTGAGCCCACCGTGAGCTTCAGATAAGCACTGATGAAGAAGTTTGACCAAAACACAGTATATTAGGTGTTGCTTCCTTATAAATATGTACATTTCCTGATACTTTTTTTTTTGAGTTGGAGTCTCACTCTGTCACCCAGACTGGAGTGCAGTGGCCGCTCCCAGCCACCGCAGCCTTGACCTGCTGGGCTCCGGCGATCTTTCCGCCTCAGCCTTCCAAGTAGTAAGCTTCTTGGCCATTGCCTTGCTGAGCTACGGTGTGGCCATGTGCTCTTTAAACTATGGCCAGTCCATGTTTTCTTAACCTTTGGCCCCCTCTCCTAATTTGGGGAGGTGAATCTTCTCTTTTTCTCTCTCAAATTTACTTTTTTTTTGAGTTGGAATCTCACTCTGTCGCCCTGGCTGGAGTACAGTGGCATGCTCACGGCCACCACAGCCTCGACCTACTGGGCTCAGGCAATCCTTCCGTCTCAGTCTTCCAAGTAGCCAGAACTACAGGCACGCACTACCATGCCTGGCTAATTTTTTTATTTTTTGTAGAGACAAAGTCTTGCCAAATTGCCTAGGCTTTGTCTCACACCCCTGGTCTCAGGCAATCCTCTCGCCTTGGTCTCCCAAAGTGCTGGGGTTACAGTCTTAAGCCACTGCACCTGGCCTCAAATTTACTTTCTAAATGAACTATATTTTCTAATCTAAAAATTAAAAAAAAATAAGCTTCTTAGTAACCAGTACAGCTGACATTGAGGTGACATAGGCCATCTTTAGGTTGACAATATAGTATTCTTAATCTCTACCTGTGCTCGCTCTTTCTTTTTTGAGTTGGAGTCTCACCTTTTGCCCAGGTTGGAGTGTAGTGGCATGCTCACTACCACCGCAGCCTCAACCTGCTGAGCTCTGGTGATCCTTCTGCCTCAGCCTTCCAAGTAGCTGGAACTACATACAGGCTTGTGCCACCACGCCCAGCCAACTTTTTGATTTATTTTAGTGACAAGGTCTCGCCTTGCTTCCTAGGCTGTTCTTGAACTCCTGGGCTCAGGCAATCCTCTTGCCTCCACCTCCCAAAGTGTTGAGATTATAGGTGTGAGCCACTGCACGCAGTACCTGTGCTATTTCTATGGGAAATAACTATAGTGAAATAACATACAAGAGGGGATCAAAAAACCCCAAAATTTATTTATAAAAACTTGTGTACTTATCCTTACATGTTTAAACTTTAGTCACCCTCAAAGTACTCTCTGTTGGATGCAATACACCTGTTGAGATGCTTTTTTCACTGCTCAAAAGTTTTTAAACTCATCAATTTTGATGACTTTTAGGGCTTCTGCCATTTTTTGTTTCACCTGTTCTACATCAGCAAAATGTTTACCTTTGAGGACATTTTTCATCCAGGGAAACAAAAAATAAAGTTGCTTGGGGTGAGATCAGGTGAACAGGGAGGGTGGGCATGGGGTTCATGCCGTTTTTAGTCAAAAACTGCTGAACACTCAGTGCAGTGTGGGCAGGTGTGCTCACAAATCACCCATTACGAAATGGGCAAACACACTGAAAGAATCTCCAAAAAAATCACTGATGCCAAGTGTAGCATCTCACAACAACACTAGCTGGTACACGGATGCTGACTGGTTCCTAGAACACTTACCGAGCGAGGGAAGCCTGCCCTCCAAAAAAATTCTAATGCCAGTTTTCTGGGGTCCTCCCTCATACTTTTAAATCCTTATGCCAATGCTAGTTTTCAATTCATTTCAATTTGACATTATGATCTAAACCCATGCCTTCTTTTTGTGACATTCAAAGGGTGATAATTAAGATATTGGCAAGGTGCTCCATGGCAGTAAAGGGATTTATTTTGAAATAGAATGTGCCAGTGAAAGTGGTGCTTTAAACGTTGGTTTAATGTGTAAGAAATGTTTTAGAAGTAACCTCAAGAAAAGATAAACAATAAACCCAGGCATTTTCTCTGAAATCTCTACAACAAAGAACTGACTCATCTATAAAATGATTAAATCAATTTCCAAAGCATTTTCCTTTCCTTATTTCTACTTTCAATCCACAAAACAAAATTTCTTTGTGCATCAGACAGTTTCTAGTCTCTGGATTAGATTCATTATGGAACAAGAGCCCAGTACCTCTCTTGGGGTTTCTCTTCCGCTAGTTAGTAAATCTGGCCAGGCAGGACAGCACTGGTATATAGCGCAGTGACAAAGAGAGGAAGTGAGTCTGAGACAAGGCGAAACTCCCAGACAAAGGACAGAGAGGAGAGTGTTTTTATCAGCTGCTTTGTCACCAGCCCACTGTTTGAAATCTCTACCTTTCCGTCCTAGTTGAGAGCTGACAGACACACTGGAAGGTCTCCCACCCAACTGGAGTTCAAGAAGGTCCCTAGTGTTCAGTTACTGGCTGCTTTGTTTAACAGCTAATTCCAACAGCCAATCAGGCGATTCTAGACACTTTTAGTATCTCCTGGAGCTCTGGCCCTGCTCCAATGACTGCTAAAAATGACAAACACACCCATGGTTCCACTTCCCCAAAGGCCAAAGAATACGATTGGATTTCAGTTTTTGTGATACCCACAGAGCAACCCAAAGTCTTTGGGGAACAATAAAAACAGCTCAAATTATAGCTCATCATGACATTAAAAAAAGAGAGAAAGAAAAATGGTATAGAGAAGTGCTAGTAAAGGGAAACCAGCAGTCATGACAGCTTTGCCCTAGTTCCTTTCTGCGAGTGTGAGCGTGAATGCAGGGCTGGCGCTTTACCCCGACTTCCCCTGGCTCTACTTTACCTTTGATGATGGCTTCCACACTAAATGGCTGATTGCAGTTAAGGATAAAGCTGCTGTCTGCTGAGTCCCTTCCAACTTGGTCAAATTTAGAGTTGCCAGGTCTGAGGACTTAATAAAAGGGAACGTCAATTTATTCAAGACTATTTTATATATTTATTTTTTGAGTCAGGGTCTCACTCTGCCACCCAGGCTGGAGTGCCATGGCTCGCTCAGGGCCACCACAGCCTAGACCTGCTGGGCTCAGGCGATCTTTCCACTTCAGCCTTCCAAGTAGCTGGGATTACAGGCACATGCCACCACGCCCAGCTAATTTTTTGATTTATTGTAGAGACGACAGCATGTCAAGTTGCCCAGGCCGGTCTCGAACCCATAGGCTCAGGCAATTCTCTCACCTCAGGCTCCCAAAGTGCTGGTATTACAGGCGTGAGCCACCATGCCTGGCCAAAAGCTGTCATTTCTTATTATTATAACATTTAAGAAGTTGAGGGAGGTGCAGTGGTTCATGCCTGTAATCCCAGCATTTGGGGAGGCCAAGGTGGAAGAATTGTTTGAGGTTAATTTAAGAGTTCAAGGTCAGCCTGGTCAACATGGCAAGACCCCTGTTCTCTCCAAAAAAATTATTTTTTGTCAGAGTCTCTATTGACTAGGCTGGAGTACAGTTGAACGGATCATGGCTCACTGTTGCCTTGACCTTTTGGGCTTGAGTGATCCTTCTGCCTAAGCCACCTGATTAGCTGGGACTACAGTGTGTGCCACCACACCTGGCTTATTTTTTTGATTTCTTATAGAGACAAGGTCTTACTATGCTGCCCAGGCTAGTCTCAAATTCCTGGGCTCAAGCTCTTCTCCTAGCTGGGTCTCTCAAACTGCTGAGATTACAGGTGTGAGCCACCATGCCAGGCTTTGTATTTATTTCTTTTTTGAGTAGAGGTTTCATTTTGTTGCCTAGGTTGGCATGCAGTGGCATGATGATGGCTCACTGCAGCCTTGATCTCCTGGGTTAAGAAAATCCTTCTGTCATAGCCTTCCAAGTGGCTGGGATTACAGGTGTGTGCCACCATGCTGGATAATTTTGTGATTTTTTTTTTTTGTAGAGGTGAGGTCTTGCTATGTTGCCACTACACTGCAGCTTGGACAACAGAGGGAGTCCTGTCTCTAAAAAAAAAAAAAAAAAATGAAGTGAGAGCAGGATTTAGAAATGCTGATTACCTACTTATTCACCATCTTGTCTCTCCCTTCTCAGTAAGGATATGAAACTACAGGTCTCAATACAATGACCTAATAAGTGGTTAAGGGCCAAACACAATGAACTTAAATATACCAATGTGCAACGTTGCTGCTTCTATCTCAAACTCCTGGTTTCAAGTGATCCTCCTGCCTCAACTTCCCAAAGTGCTGGGGTTACAGGCATGAGCCACCATGCTTTGCTCAATGTTGGTGCTTTGAAAAGACAAAATGGGCTGGGCTCAGTGGCTCAGCCTGTAATCCCAGCACTTTGGGAGGCGAGGCGAACGGATTGCCTGAGCCTGTGGGTTTGAGACCCACCCGGGCAACTTGGTGAGACTGTGTCTCTACAATAAATCAAAAACTAGCCGGACATGGTAGCACATGCCTATAGTTTCTGCTATTTGGAAGGCAGAGGTGGAAGGATTGCCGGAGCCCAGCAGGTGGAGGCTGTGGTGGCTGGGAACATGCCACCACACTCCAGTCTCCAGTCTGGGCGACAGAGTGAGACCCCAATTCAAAAAAAAAAGAAAAGACAAAATGGCCAGCCAATGGTATCAGAAGCTAAGGAGAGGAGAATGATTTTCTGAGTACTCCCTGTAAAATGGGAGTAAAAAAGAAAGTAGCCTTTCTCTTTCTTTTACATCCTCCTGTTAGCTCATCCTCCTCTTCTAGATACCTGAAATTCTTTTTTTTTTTTTTTTTGAGTTGGAGTCTCACTCTGTCACCCAGACTGGAGTGCAATGGCCGCTCCCGACCACCCCAGCCTCGACCTGCTGGACTCCGGCAATCCTTCTGCCTCAGCCTTCCAAGTAGCTGGAACTACAGGCATGAGCTACCACGCCTGGCTAATTTTTTTTTTATTTATTGTAGAGTTGAGGTCTCGCCAAGTTGCCCAAGCGGTTCTCAAACCTGCGGGCTCAGGCAATCCACTCACCTCAGCCTCCCAAGGCGTGGGATTACAGGTTGAGCCACCGAGCCTGGCTCACTCTTTTTTTCAAATAGAAAACCTTGATCCAAAGATAATTATGCCTGTCCTATTTGTGTGTGAAAGAGTGAAAGCCAAAATGGAGTAACTTCAGTCAGAGTGGCAGCCATTTTAACATTGCTTAGCTTTGTCATGCTTTTTTAGTAGCTTACTTCAACCCACCTTTATAATCTTTGTACAAGAAACAGAGCTAGTTTCCTGGAGGTAGTTACTAATAATTGTCTTGCAGCCCCCCCAAGCATGCTTTATATGAATTAACCTTTTATTCAAAGTATTTGTCTTCCGGCCATAAAGGGCGAAGCTGACCTAATCTATTGTGATCAGGCCTTCATGAGGGATGTGAAGACCGGGCCTGGTGGCTCAGCCTGTAATCCCAGCACTTTGGGAGGCTTAGGCAAGTGGATTGCCTGAGCCCTCGGGTTCGAGACCAGCCCGGGCAACTTAGAGACTCGTTTCTACAATAAATAAAAAATTAGCAGGTGTGGTAGCACGTGCCTATAGTTCCAACTACTCGGAAGGCTGAGGTGGACGGATTGCCAGAGCCCGGCAGGTCAAGACTGGGGTGGCTGTGAGCATGCCACTGCACTCCAGCCTCGGTAACAGAGTGAGACTCCAACTCAAAAAATAAAAAAGAAGAGGGCTGTGACACAGATCACATTATCACCATGGCAACAGCTCCTGGGCTTACCCGATCCCACTAAAAGGGAAGTTTTTGTTTGTTTTTTTTAGTCAGAGTCTTACTCTGTCTCCCAGGCTACAGTGCAGTGGCATGCTCACAGATCCTTCCACCTTAGCCTTCCAAGTAGCTGGAACCACAGATATGCGCCACCACACCCAGTTAATTTTTTGATTTATTGTAGAAACAAGGTCTCCCCAAGTTGCCCAGGCTGGTCTCAAACCCCTTGGCTCAGGCAATCCTCTCGCCTCCACCTTCAAAGTGCTGGGATTACAGGTATGAACCACCGTGCCTGGTGAAAGGAAAGCTTTAAAAGCTTTTAACCTCCGGTATTTGCCACCAAATGTCCCTTAACTCATTCGCAATCACTGATATGAATTTACATCATTCCAAATTCTGTTCCTGGTTGTTTTTTTTTTTTTTTTAGTTGGAGTCTCACTCTGTCGCCCAGACGCGAGTGCAGTGGCACGCTCCTGGCCACTGCAGCCTTGGCCTGCGGGGTTCCTGTGATCCTTCCGCCTCAGCCTTCCAAGTAGCTGAAACTACAGGCACGCGCTACCACGCCCGGCTAATTTTTTGATTTACTGTAGAGATGAGGTCTTACCAAGTTGCCTAGGCGGATCTCTAACCTGCGGGCTCAGGCAATTCACTCACCTCAGCCTCCCAAAACGCGGGATTACAGGCTGAGCCACTGAGCCCAGCTCTGGTTACTGTCGAAATGAATTTACATCATTCCAAATTCTGTTCCTGGTTGCCACTGATGTGAATTTACATCTTTGCAAATTCTGTTTTTGAATAATATATATTTGGTTTATAATCCAAATAAAAATTCAAAGTATGGAATACAAATCAGAGTGGTGTCTGAGGCAAATACTGGATATATCTGCAACTTTCAGCTGTATTGTGAAAAAGGTGACAATTTAGAAAAGATCATTTCACTTGTGCTTAATGACAGAAGTTTGTAGTAACCAACTTCAGATTTTTTAAATGTTCACCTGCTCTCAGTATTAGGAAAGTGAAAAATTTGCCAATTGCAAATGTGTTAAGCGTCTGGTTCCCTCTACAATCTTGGAGAGGTGGATCCACCCTTTTTCTCTGGTCTACTTTCCTTTTTTTTTGAGTTGGAGTCTCACTCTGTCGCCCAGGCTGGAGTGCAGTGGCACACTCATGGCCACTGTAGCCTCGACCTGCTGGGCTCAGGTTATCCTTCCATCTCAGCTTTCCAAGCAGCTGGAACCACAGGCGTGCACCACAATGCCTGGCTAATTTTTTTGATTTATTGTATAGATGAGGTCTTGCCAAGTTGCCCAGGCTGGTTACAAACCCTTGGGCTCAGGCAATCCTCTCACCTTGCTCTCTTTTTAAAAGTCTAGTCAAGTGCAATAGTGAGAAGAGGGAAAGAAGAGAACAAGGAGTCTTATCTGAAGCTTACTGGGAATAGTCAGGATAACTCACTACTTTTGGACCAGCCTGATTTTCTCCTTTTGACTCCTCCTCTTATTTTTTTTCCTAGAAAGACGCTGCTGCCAGAGTGTGCACTCTGTACTCAGCATGGCCTGCATTCAGTGTCTCAATGCCATGATTTACTTGCTGTACAACTTTGGCCACATTAAAATGGAGATAATACCTAAGGTGAGGACAAAACCATCCATACATAAGGGGAGCACAAAAAACCCCGCAATTTATAAAAACTTATGTATTTATCTTCACATGTTTACACTTCAGTCATCTTCCAAGTACTCTCTGTTTGATGCAATACACCTATCAAGATACTTTATTGCACTACTCAAAACAGTTTTTTTTGTTGTTGTTGAGTTGGAGTCTCACTCTGTCACCCAGACTGGAGTGCAGTGGCCGCTCCCAGCCACCACAGCCTCAACCTGCTGGGCTCCAGCGATCCTTCCGCCTCAGCCTTCCAAGTAGCTGGAACTACAGGCACGTGCTACCACGCCCGGCTGATTTTTGATTTATTGTAGAGATGAGGTCTTGCCAAGTTGCCCAGGCAGGTCTCGAACCTGCAGGCTCAGGCAATTCACTCACCTCAGCCTCCCAAGGCGTGGGATTACAGCCTGAGCCACCAAGCCTGGCTTCAAAACAGTTTTTGAACTCATCAATTTTGATGCCTTTTAATGCTTCTGCCATTTTTTGTTTCACCTCTTCCACCCAGGCAAAACGTTTCCCTTTGAGGACTTTTTTCATCCAGGGAAACAAAGAAAAGTCACTTGGGGCAAGATCTGGTGAATAGGGAGGGAGGGGCATAGAGGTTATGCCTTTTTTGGTTAAAAAAAAAAAAACAACAACTGCTGAACACTCAGCATGGCGCAGGCAGGTATGCTCGAAAATCACCCATCATGAAATGGGCAAATGAGTTGAAAGAATCTCCAAAAGAAAAAAAAATTCACTGAAGCTGAACACAGCCTCTCACAACACCACTAGCTGGTACATTGATACCAATGGGTTCCTAGAACATTTAACTAGCAGGGAAAGCCTGTACTACAAGGGGCCTGCCTGTCAAAAAAAATTCTTTTTTGGGGTCCCCCTAGTACTTCCACAGACTTAAAGCACTTAATGCTTATTAAATGCTGGCACTTCAGATCCCTAAACTATAAGGCTCAGGAACCTCTGACTAACAACACACTACATTAAGTTATAGTCCTACAGCACAAACCCAATCTGGGAACTGATTATTTCTCAAGCATTTGTTTTAGAGCTCAGGGTGAAAAGGTATCTAGAACAGTGAGTTGCAAATGGTTTTTGGTATAGTCTAAATTTAAGAAGTACTTGGAAACCAAGAAATTATTGAAAACATGCTATTTGGTGGGGTCATAATTCTGGTCTATGAAATCAGGTGCTCAGATCATTATGATGCCAAAAATCCAGTCTGACTTCCCAGCAAGCCCACAGTGAAAGATAAATCTTCACTGAAGAAGTTCTTAAACATAAGTCTCTTTTGGAACTGTGTAATATAATAAGGTAAATAATGAAAGACAGGGAAACTAAAAAAATTTAAATGTAAACCGGATCATTTCCTAACATGTTTAATGGTTAAGCTGTAGATTTTGAAGTTTTATTGTTTTTCATTCTTTGCTGTGGAGGACATTCCCCAAATGCCAAACTGTTTGGCTTTAGGAACCAATGACACAAAGTAACACCCTGGTTAACAGACACTAAATGCCTGAAGTCATTATCAGCCACTATTACTGAATATCCTAATGGATGTGAAAGATCTGCACTCAAAAGCTGTCAATTTGAAGGCTTTAAGAGAAATGAGAAATACTTGAGTAATTCTATGTTATAATACAATTATATGGTAATCGTAGCATTATAAAGGCCATAAAATAGTGGTATAGCTGGGCGTGGTGGCTCAAGCCTGTAATCCCAGTGCTTTGGGAGGCAGAGGTGAGAGGATTGCCAGAGACCAGGGTTTGAGACCAGCCTGGTCTCTACAATAAATCATCTCTACAATAAATCAAAAACATTAGCCGGGAGTGGTGGTGCGTGCCTGTAGTTCCAGCTACTCAGAAGGCTGAGGCGGGATTGCCTGAGCCCAGCAGGTTGAGGCTGCGGTGGCCGTGAGCGTGCCATTGCACTCTAGCCTGGGTGACAGAGTGAGACTCTGAACCTTCCCCCCCCCAAAAAATAGTGGTGTACGTTAGCTTACAAATAGTGCAAAATCTCCAGTATGGGGGAGTGAGGCATTTAGTTTAGAGGAATGGCCATTGTCTTTAGCACATTGACTTGAATTTCTGAAGCTTTCTACTTGTTTTCTATGTTCAGAAATGATTTATTTGGACTTTAAAAGTTCTTATTTTAGCTTTTCCTAAAACTTTGTAAAAGGCCTTTCTTCTGTCTAGTGCTATTAGTCAGAGGCAATTTCCACTTTGTATATATTTTTTAGTTGGAGTCTCACTCTGTTGCCCAGGCTGTAGTGCAGGCAATCCTTCCGCCTCAGCCTTCCAGGTAGCTGGAACTATACGCGCACGCGCGCTACCACTCCTGGCTAATTTTTTTATTTATTGTAGAGACTAGGTCTTGCCATGTTGCCCAGGCTGGTCTTAAACTCATGGGCTTAGGCAATCCTCTTGCCTTGGCCTCCCAAGCCTGGGATTACAGGCTTGAGTCACTGCTCCCGGCCTACTCTGAATTTTTAAAAATTAAGACCTTATCAAAGAGCGAATCCTAGGGTAAGAATATGGCATATACCTCCAATGTTGTGTGTGAAAATAATGAAAAAAGAAACACGGTGTAAACAACCTTACCAAAATGTGTCACTGCATCAGTGAGTTAACAAAATAACACTTCATCAGAATATTACTTCCCGAATGTTAGCTTAAGACATTAACAGATAAAAAAATTTACCTAAAATCATACAGCCACAAGCAAGACACATACACACCCAAACTGAACACAGCCCATTTGATTTTGTAGCCAAAAGCGATGATCCACTGCCTCCTGCATGGTACTCCTTTCTCGGATTCATGTTTTTCCTACAGGGTTAATGTTTTTCTTGCAGGGAAACACACCTCTCTGCCTGGTGCTGTCTCAGGAATCCACATTTCTCAATTTTTCTGTGTGTGCAAGATTCTACAGTGTCTCAAATAATAGATTTTGTGACCAACTGAAATGAGTGATAAAACTGCTGGGTTTTTTTGGTAGGCTTGAAATATGGTCATGAAAACAGAGCCACGTGCTTTAAAATAATTTTATTTTGGTTAGGTGTTTGAATGGCGGATTAACACCATGGGGATGATAAGCTTGGGGACTTCCATAAACTGATGGGGTTTTGGATAGAGAATGAAATCTCGCTGTGGAAGAGTCATTGGTAGGTGTTCTTAGGAGGCCAGAGGAGACGGACTGCCTCCTGGCAGATCGGTCATTCCAAGGGCAAACACACCTCCCCTGTCCTGGTTTCTCAGTGCCCTAAGTGACAGTGCCTGCGAAGTCCCTTTACTGGGAGCCAGGGCACTTGGAGGGAAATCTGAGTTGGGAGGACCTTAAAGAATGTGGACTGGACAGGGCGCATGTGATGGGCTGGGGGCCACAGGGAGAAGAGTGGGTTCTTTGGGGTCCTTCAAAATCCTAGCACGGGCAGCACCTACTATGTGCCGGGTCTAGAGTAGCACCTGATGCGAGTTCAGTGCTCCATCCTGCTCAGCTGAATAAGTAAACGAGGACCCTTCCATTTCTCCTTGGGCTGCTGTGGAACTAACTGCTCTCCCCAGAGCAGTGACCTCTTCTCCCCTGCCCTGGCCCCAAGTGCCTAAAAAGTCCCAGGGTCGACACCCAGCAACCTAGGGTAAACCAGGTGCAGAAAAAACTGAGCGCAGGTGTTAGGGCCGGCTCCAGAGAGGCCGCAGGTAAACTGGCGTGACTCGGGGTCACAAGCCAGGAAAAATTCAGGCGTCCCGGCTCCCAGTCCTCTCTCCAGATCCCTTGACAGTAGTGGGCAGCCTTAAGGGTGCCTGGCTTCTCCGCGGACGCTTACCTGGTTTCAGGACCCGACTCTCGGCCCCCGCGTCCTGAGGGAACTCGAATCGCCGCAAAGTAGGGAGGGCAAACGCGCTCCAGGCTTGCGCATGCGCCTTATTCTCACCGTGGCTTCCCTCACCTGCGAGAGGCTCATTCTTACTAACTGCGCATGCGAGAAGCTGAGGCTCATTTCCCTCGTGGCAGCCGTGGGCTCCCAGAGAGCCAATCAGAGAAGAGAGTTTGACAGCAGTCCCGCCCCCGTCACACCCCCGGGGTTGGACATCCCTCTACGGCCGGAGCTGCGCCTGAAGGGAAGAGGGAGACGACGCGCGCGCCATGCCCGGCTGTCTCCGCCCCCTTCCGAGCAGCCAATAGCAGGCGAGACGCCGGGCGCGCGCACGCTGCCTCGAGTTTAACGGTCGCAAGAGGCCGCTCGCCTGACCCTCACATCGGCAGTGGGAGCGGCGGTCAGGTAAGCGTCGGCCGGCTTGGAGAAGCTGCCGGCCGCGGGGGGGGACAGAGGACGAGGCTTGGAAGACACTGTCTTAGCGGGCCCCTGAGTGTTCTGGTGGGCTAGGACGAAGGAAGACGACAATCAGGCGAGCCGACCGCGCCGAGACCCTCTGGCGTGTGAGGACTCTACCGGGCTGCGGGGTGCCTTTTCTAGACTCAGTGCCCTTGAGTGACATCCGCCCGGCCCAATCATAGAGCAGCCTTCCTCAGGGGCGGGGGGTGGGGGATGCTTGTGGGTTTTTTTTTTATTATTTAAATTTTTTTTTTTTTGATGAGGTGCCTCGGGTTTGCTTTTGGAATTACGGTCGTAGCTACTGAAGCCGTGGCTTTTCTCCGTCCTCCTCGCCGTCTGTGGCTTAGTCGACTGCGTGGGTTCTCCCTCGCCTTCCCGCTGTGGCCCTATCGCCGCCTCCAGCAATTGAGATCTGGCTGTGAGCGCGAGAATGTCAGGATCTGGCCTCAACCCCTCTGGAACCCCGTCTTCTCTCCTTAGCCTCCCAGTAAAGCAGAACCCCCAGTTCATTTTCGTGTTATCGGTCGACTCCATTCGTCGATCCTTTTCCCCAGCTCCTGCTCTTTTTTTGTTGTTGTTGCTAGGGGTGGGGGGGGAGCATCCTATTTTGTTGCTAGGAAAATTTGAAAATGTCTCTGTTCTTAGGTTCATTTGCTATCAAGTTTTCGTTTTTTAATTTTTACATTGTATATCGGGGCGTTTGGGGTTTTTTAAAACTTTAATTCCCCGCCACCTCTCTCCCACCGCGTCCCCGCCACCCCCCCCCCCCCGCAAGCATCGTTGAATTTCTAGTGGTTTTCCATCAGGATCCGCATCCGGATTACCTCCGCGGGAGAAATAATGGATGGGGTTGCAGATCCACCTCCCAGAGGGCTCGGGTTTTCCCGGTGTGAGAGCAAGGTGATTTGAATCCAGGTATTTCCGTTGCCAGTTGGGAGGGGCAGCCCCTGACTCTTTCAATGCCGCGTTTGTTGAGGGTGATGGGCTGAACCCCTGGGGAGGAAGCCCTTTAGTGGGGTCCGGTTACCTTACGCTTTCGCACCTGTCCTGAAGGAGATGTACTCTTTTTTGGTTAATGCTTTATAAAACCAGGCTCTGGAAAGTGAGAATCAAGAGGAACCAGAATCCTAGATAGTTTTCTTCTGTTGCCCACTCTAAACGTTTCATTTTGTAAGCAGTAGAGGTTCTCTTTTTTTTGTTTTTTGTTTTTGAGTTGGAGTCTCACTCTGTCGCTCAGACTGGAGTGCAGTGGTCGCTCCTGGTCACCGCAGCCTCACCTGCTGGGCTCCGGCCACCCTTCCGCCTCAGCCTTCCGAGTAGCTGGAACTACAGGCGCGCACTACCACGCCCGGTTCATTTTTTGATTTATTGTAGAGATGAGGTCTCGCCAAGTTGCCCAGGCGGGTCTCGAACCCGCGGGCTCAGGCAATCCGCTCACCTCAGCCTCCCAAAGCGCTGGGATTACAGGCTGAGCCTCCGAGCCTGGCGAGGTTCTCTTTTTTTCTGCTTTTTTTCTTGCACCCTCACTTTTCTTTTTTTTTATTAAGGGCATGAATTCCCTAAGAAGTGGGGCTAGTGTTTGACTCCTTAATGGCCAATTTGCCACTGTGTATCTAGCGTCAGTGAAATTTTAGTTGACCTAGCAGATAGTTTATTTACTTATTGTTTTGTAATAGAGACAGAGTCTCTCTGCCACCGAGGCTGGAGTGCAGTGGTGCGTTCATAGCTCACTGCAGCTTCAAACTCCTGGGCTCAAGTGATCCTCCTGCCTCAGCCTCTGGAGTAGTTGGCACTGCAGAGGTGCTGCACTGTGCCCAACTAGTTTATTCCCGAAGAATATCTGCACAGATATTAAAGGCCCTATAATTCAAAATGTACTTCCAGCCAATGGGGAGGTAACCCTTTTTAACAGCTTAATTGACTCTTTTTAATACAAGTTAAATACTAAGTAGTTCAGCTTTTCTGGTCACTATATAAATAGAAAAGCATGTATACTTGGTAGAATATGTATATATAATTTTTTTGAATTGGAGTCTCTGTCGCCCAGGTTGGAGTGCAGTGGTATACTCATGGCCTCCGCAGCCTCGACCTGCTGGGCTCAGTTGATCTTCCACCTCAGCCTTCCAAGTAGCTGGAACCACAGGCACACGCCACCACACCCAGCTGATTTTTTTATTTATTGTGGAGATGAGGTCTCACCAAGTTGCCCAGGCTGGTCTTAAGCCCCTGGACTCAGGCAATCCTCTTGCCTCAGCCTCCCAAAGCGCTGGGATTATAGGTGTGAGCCACTGCCCCCTCCTCCTGGTAGGATATATTAAACAAATGAACAAGACATGCAAGTATTCTAACTTCCACAGTAGAATTGTGTGTAGAACCTTGTTAAACACATAAAATTCCAAACCTAAAAAAATGCTACTTTTGCATATTGCCCTTAATGTAGGTTTTTTTTTTGTTTTGTTTTTTTGGTTTTTTTTGAGTTGGAGTCTCACTCGGTCGCCCAGACTGGACTGCAGTGGCCGCTCCCGGCCACCGCAGCCTCGCCTGCTAGGCTCCGGCGATCCTTCCACCTCAGCCTTCCGAGTAGCCGGAATTACAGGCATGCGTTATCACGCCCTGCTGATTTTTTGATTTATTGTAGAGATGAGGTCTCGGTGCCCAGGTGGGTCTCGAACCCGCAGGCTCAGGCAATCCACTCACCTCAGCCTCCCAAAGGCGTGGGATTACAGGCTGAGCCACCGAGCCCGGCTAATGTAGGTTTTTAATTGAGATATAGAATTCATATACCATAAAATTTACTCTTTTTAAAGTATACAATTCTGAGGGGGGAGCGAGGGGGAAATTTTTTTAAAAGTGTACAATGCTGTGGTTTTTAATTATATTCTCAAGGTTGTACAACTGTCACCACTGTCCAATTCCAGAACTTGTCATCACTCCAAAAAGAAACCCCAAGCAAAAAGTCACTCGCGTTCTCTCCTTCTCCAGATCCAGGCAGCCGTTAGTCTTCTTTGTCTCTATGGATTTGCCTAGCCTAGATATTTTATGTAACTGAAATCATACAGTATGTGGTCTTTTGTGATAGGCTTCTTTTACTTATCATAATATTTTTTTTTAATTGGAGCCTCACTCTGTCACCCAGACTGGGGTACAGTGGCACGCTCACGGCCACCGCAGTGTCGACCTGCTGGGCTCCAGAGATCCTTCCACCTCAACCTTCCAAGTAGCTGGAGCTAAAGGTGTGCGCTACCACGCCTGGCTAGTTTTTGATTTATTGTAGAGGTCTCGCCAAATTTCCCAGGTGGGTCTCTAACCTGCGGGCTCAGGCAATCCACTCACCTTGGCTTCCCAAAGTGCTGGGATTGCAGACTGAGCCACCAAGCCCAGCCTATCATATATTTTCTTTTTTTTGAGCTGGAGTCTCACTCTGTCACCCAGACTGGAGTGCAGTGGCCGCTCCCGGCCACCGCAGCCTCGACCTGCTGGGCTCCAGCGATCCTTCCACCTCAGCCTTCCCGAAAAGCCGGAATTACAGGCGCGCACTACCACGCCCGGCTAATTTTTTGATTTTATTGTAGAGATGAGGTCTCGCCTGCCCAGGCGGGTCTCGAACCCGCGGGCTCAGGCAATCCACTCACCTCAGCCTCCCAAAGGCGCAGGATTACAGGCTGAGCCACCGAGCCCGGCATATATTTTCAGTGTTCATCTATTGTAGTATATATCAGTGCTTCATTCCTCTTTATGACTGAATAATATTCCATTCTATGAATGTGCTACATTTGTTTATCCATTCATCTATTGTTGGACATTTGGATTGTTTCTGCATTTTAGCTATTTGTATGAGCGAAGTCAAGGTTTCCAAAGTCATGAAAAGACAGCTGCTAGGTTTAGTGACTTTTTATAGTAGTATTTTTCCCCCATTTGTTTTCAGACTCTCTTGGAAGTTTAGGATATTTCACAGTTCTGAATGTTAGCAACTGAAAATGATGGTAGACGATGAAGCATCTGAAGATGACTCCGGATTCAGTTTCCGCAAACAGTCAAAGAACCCTTATTTTCAAATAAGAGAGTATTACAGTTTCTGTACATTATGGAAGATTTTGACTTGGTGAAAACCTTACAAAAAACTTCATCTGTAGAGTCTGATAAAAATTCTCCCCATTCTCTTGGGCTGAACTTAAATACTAATAGGTAAGAATGGGGTAGATATCTTTTAATGTAACAACAAATCAAAATAGCTTTATTGAAATAGTTTACCATCATATCCAAATAGTGTCGTAATACTGACTTGCATTTGTTAAAAAAGAAAAAAAAGGCGGGCTCGGTGGCTCAGCCTATAATCCCACGCCTTTGGGAGGCTGAGGTGAGTGGATTGCCTGAGCCAGACCCACCTGGGCAGCGAGACCTCATCTCTACAATAAATCAAAAAATCAGCCGGGCGTGGTAGCGCATGCCTGTAATTCCGGCTACTTGGAAGGCTGAGGCGGAAGGATCGCCGGAGCCCAGCAGATGAGGCTGCGGTGGCCGGGAGCGGCCACTGCACTCCGGTCTGGGCTACCGAGTGAGACTCCAACTCAAAAAAAAAAAAAGGAAAAAAAGACTATGTTCAGAAACTGTTCAGGGAAAATAATTTAAGTTAGGAATAGCTTTAATCTCTTTTTTTTTTAAAGAGGCAGAGTCTTGCTCTGTCATCTAGGCTAGAGTGCAGTGGCATGATCGTAGCTAACTGCAGCCTTAAACTTATGGGCTTAAGGGGTTCATTCATCTCAGCCTCCTGAGTAGCTGGAATTACAGGCATGTGATAACTACACCCACCTAATTTTTAAGTTTATTGTAGAAATGAGGTAGTCTCACTATATTGTCCAAGCTGGTCTTGAACTCTTGGCCTCAAGTGATCCTCCCACCTCGGCCTCCTAAAGTGCTGGGATTACAAGCATGAAACACCATGCTTGGTCAGTTTAATCTTTTTATGTTTTTCATTTCTCTCAGAGATACATACTTTTGCATGGGGGCACATTCTGAAAAAGAACTTGTTTTGCTAGATAGAGTTTCTTTTACACTTTTTTTTGTTCTTGGTGAATTACAAGCTTATCTTTACAAATTAGTTGGCTAAATATTATTTCTACATTTTAAAATTAATGGTATAAATAATGTATTACATTGCAGAAATACCTTACCAATCTAGAAAGTAGCAAAATTGAATATCCGGATGTAAGCAAAAAGATACTGCGTATACAAAATAGTTGACAAAATAGGTGTTACAAAGCAGTATGTTTTCTGCATTTTATTTTTAGACTTCTCATGGTTTGTTTGTTTTTAACTTTTTGATGGCCCCAAAAGAGATATCATGGTTAGTTAGTTTTTTATGTTATTTATTTATTTATTTTAGTTGGATTATCACTCTGTCACCTGGGCTGGAGTGCAGTGGCATGCTCACGGCCACCACAGCCTTGATCTGCTGGGCTCAGGTGACCCTTCCGCCTCAGCCTTCCAAGTAGCTGGAACTACAGGCACATGCCACCACGCCTGGCTAGTTTTTGTGATTTATTGTAGAGATGAAGTCTCACCAAGTTGCCCAGGCTGGTCTCGAACCCCCAGGCTCAGGCAATCCTCTCGCCCCAGCCTCCCAAAGTTCTGGGATTACAGGCTGTACCACTGTGTAATTTTTTGATTTATTGTAGAGACCAGGTCTCACCAAGTTGCCCAGTCTGGTTTCGAATCGCTGAGCTTAGGCAGTCCTCCAGCCTCAGCCTCCCAAAGGGATTACAGGTGTGAGCCACTGTGCCCGGTTGGTTAGTTAGTTTTTAATCAGAACCTGTTTACTTTTCATTTGCACATAGTCTGAAAAGCTCAAGTATTTGGTTTCTTTCTTTCTTTCTTTCTTTTTTGAGTTGGAGTCTCACTCCATCGCCCAGGCTGGAGTGCAGTGGCATACTCATGGCCACCCCAGTGTCAACCTGCTGGGCTCTGGTGATCCTTCCACCTCAGCCTTCCAAGTAGCCAGAACTACAGGCATGTGCTACCAGGCCCAACTAATTTTTGATTTGTTGTGGATATGAGGTTTCACGAAGTTGCTGGGACTGGTCTTGAACCTGCAGGTTCAGGCAGTCCACTCACCTTGGCCTCCCAAAATGCTGGGATTAAGACTGAGCCACCGAGCCCAGCCAGTGTTTGGTTTCTAATAGTAGCGTAGAAACAGCAAGGAGGTGGGAACTGTTAGAGAGAAGATGACTGTGAAAAGCCAGGTAAGAAAGGAAAAACAGGGAGGGGC